>NQII01002070.1:347168-368929 GCA_002778355.1 Clitarchus hookeri
GGGACACGCACATACCCACAGACCGGAGAGTGATCTCATAAGCTTTTATTTCCTTCGGAAAGTAGGCTAAAAATTGCGTATGAAAATATTGTTTGATATTACAGTGCTTAAGATGTCCTTTTGAAGAAAATTTTTCAGAATAGACGGAAAGGTAATCAAAGTAGAGATAATATGTTACCCACGTTTTCTTATTCAAAATGTTTTCCTTCAAGTAAAAATGCAAAAGGTTTGTTGTAAATAACAGAAGAAAGACAAAATGCGTGTTTGGTTAAATGCCCGAAACGTTTATTAATTAAAGCTGTAGAAGATTTAATATTTAGAGACATAATGCAAAAACATTTTTGGCAAAGTACTTTCTAAGTAAAAAAATATTAAGTTGTAGCATATCATTTGTACCTTTCAAGAAAAGAGTTGGTTGGAAGCCTAGAGGGTGATATAACTCGACGTTTCTACGCGCGTCGACGCGGCTACAGGCGATCGAATCGAGGAGCAGTGGCGAACCAAAGAAGAGTGGTACTGCGGCCAGTAAAAAGGAGACCTCAACTCACCCTACAGGTAAACCAAGTGCCACAAATGTGCTGGGAGAAAATGCAATGATAAGCCTCAGGCAGTTTGGTTGCAGAGTGAAAAGAGAGTGTTATTGGGCTATACCTGGTATTTAAATTGAAGGTGGGAAGGGGGGCGGCGCTAAGGTAGGAGCAGGCAAATAAAGAGGAAGCACGGTCACGAAGAATCAAAGTAAGCATCGCTTATATAATACAGTATTTTAAGAACTTTCTATCAATTGTTTTTAAAATAAACTACTGTTTACACTCACGGGACGTTTAAGGGCATCACTTAGCATTCAGTCGAAATGCATGTTAATGCTGGTTAAAGGATTTGAGGCACTGTTGGAATATTTCGAAACACAAAAAATTGGAATATTAAAAATAATTTGGTCATTTTAAGAAACCATTCAGAATACAAGTTGGCCAATTCACAAGTGCAGCATTGTGTGTCATTTTCCTTCAACTTTTGGTTCTATATCATAGTAATGTATACAACCTAAGTATGCTGTGGTGCTGAGTGAGCAAGGTTAGCATAGAGCGCGGCGACAACGTTGTCTTTTGCGCACGCAGTTGGCTCCATGAGAGCGGAACTCACAGTTTTCGACAGTTATATAATTTTTTTTTCCCGCAACAGCATTGTTCTTAGATTAATTTATACTCAGAAAATACAATTGTCTGCACCAGATGTTTTTAGCAGTTTCACACACATTGGCCGGTAGGAAACATGCGCTTCAGGCTTGGCATCAACCAATATATAGGATTATTTAATTTCCTGCCAACTTTTCGTAACGTAAAATTAAAAAAAAAAAAAGTTTCATACACAAATATAACTATTTGCCCTACTCTGCAGCATGGACATTAAATGCGACCTATGGACATACAATTTTGTCACAAATAGCACAATATACACTTAAAAATATTAATATGCCTTTCTTACAACTACCAAACAACACGTAGTAGAATTGAGTACAAAAACATTAAACAACTCGTAAAATGTAAATGTTCTGTAATCAGAAGTTCTCAGTTATTTCTCTGAAACTCAAAATATGACACGAAAACGATGAGAACGTCTGCATTAGAGGTGCAGTCGAGCCGTCGGTTATGACGGTCCCATGAGAAAACCTGGGTAGCTGCCCTTGAATAACTTGGGGTTCTTGGGCATCGCAGTAGCCATATCCCTGACGACACCGCCTGCGACGCCGACAGACACAACGGTGGTCTTTGGACGGTTCTGAGCCTACGGAACAGACAGCATTATTGAAGGTCGTGGAACGTGATGTGGTGGACAATGGGGATGCCCTTGTTAAACTGGTACGTAATAAAGGGGGCGTCCTGACCTCCCGCCCTCTCCCCCCCCCCAGCACCATGACACTTTTCGCCGGCGACTGTAATGTCGCCCTCTGCCCTCTTTCACCCACGCCTCGACGCTTCCCCCTTTTACCGCGTCGCCGAGTCAGTCGGCTGGCGACCGTGTGTGACCTGGAGCGCAATCTGTTTGTCAGATCCATTGAATTGCGCTCTACTCCGCGCGCCTGTGCCCTTGGAAAGGCACTCTGGGAAAACACTGCGTCGAGAAACTGCCCTGTGCTTAGTATCGAGCTTTTCATTCTCACTGTGAAAGTGACTGGCGCAGTCTGACTGACAAGTTACAGTCCGTTCACGGTTACTTCTAACTTTACTCAAGTCCATGGCCATGGCCTAATGGTAACATGCCTTAAATCGTTCTGAAAATAAAAATTAAATAGCCTATCAAGTCTGAAAAATTCATGTAAATGTTCCCTATCACGGATACCCACCAATTTAAAATTGCTTTCCTTACCGTCTTGCAGTAACAAACAAATATTTTAAGAATAGAATCGTACACCGAAACTAATAAGCAACGTATAATAAAAACCAAAAGTATAAACTCATCTACTATACACCATTCTTCGTAGATAATGAGTAATAACTGTATTTAAATTCAATTGCAAATTAAACTGCTATTTATTTAACTAAAATCGATAATTTAAGGCAATTGTTGCTTGCCAAAAATGATTACAACTCGGAATTTCATATTTAAATGACATAATCAATTAAAATCACAAATGTATCTTAGAGCCGAGAACGTTTGCAGGGAGGCCACAAGCTCACTTCCAGGTACATTCATAACACAATCTTGGAGATTATTTGGGAAGTTCGCGCACAGAGTCCATTACAGAACACATGTTTGTGACACATCTTAAAAAAAAAAACCAAAAGTCTATGAAAGTGAAGTAGTCAGTCACTTAATAGGTTGACCCGATTTTACGAGCGTTTTTCCTAACAGTAATTATAAACTAAAATAAACCAAAGTTTAGGCCAAAATGTTAAAAAATTAACTTTTTGGTATATTTATCGAATGCAATTTAAAATTAGGTTTCATATAGTTAGGCTATTACTAGCACTTAGGCTTTCAATCACAGTGAAAAAAATATCACTTTAATTTATACACTTTTAAAGTAACATTTATACACTTAACAAGTAACATTTATACACTTAACAAGTAACATATTCAGTAGGGATAATAGTGATGGGTGTTATTAAACAGAAAATGATAGGAATTGTCCCAATAAGGGTTTACGAAGATTATCTTAAGATTCCAGGTCACCCGACAAAGACTTCGGTGCTCTATCAATCTGCTGCAATCATATTTTAAATTCTGTTCTGAAATTTTTAGGAATTCTGAATGTGGCTAGGAAGAGGAAACAGGATCGCTCTCACTCCCTTACAAAAAAGTTGCGTACCCCAATCTGGATAGGTGTATGCGGTCCTCTGTCGTCGCGTATTGTCACCGACTGCGTCCTTCCTTCTTCTTGGGGGGTTTCAATACAATTATCGTTCCCGTCCACTCGGATGTGTCGTAATTTCCCATTCGTCCTCCGGCGGGTCCTGGGTGGAGCCACGGCATAGAAGTGTTGATGCTTACTTGTAAGACCACAGCGTCAGCCAGGTTCGACAATTTTCTGAGCACCAGCGGGTTCCTTGTTTTGGTGGCTATTGCCAGGAGCTCTGAGTTGTTCATCCATTCTGTCGTGGGCAGCAGTCGATGGTCTCCATCTTGCTTGCGGTTGCTGCCACCCATGACGAGGCAATCAACCGTGACTGCGTGGAAGGCGGCACTGACTTGGGATGGTGACAGGAAATCTCTTTGGAACAAATACCCTCCAGTGGAGTGATCTGGGATCGAACTCACGATCTCCTGAATGCGCATTAGATGCGCTACACCACGGCTAAAGACGCTCAATCACAAAACAGGAAAATGTCTTAATAATTTCTGTGACGTCGTTTATCCATCGAGTTTTCTATGTTTTGTTAACACAGTTGAAAATCAGGGGTGAAACCGCAATGTCCAAAAATTTGCACTTCCGAACGCAGCTGACGTGGGGATCAAAATACTTGGAATATACCGTGAAACCCATATAGCGTATCCAATAGAAAGTATTTTGAATTTTATTTATTTTTTCTTAACGGTAAACTTTTTATTTGACACTTATTTATTTAATTAATTAACTTAATAACATTTTATACCATGTTTGGAAATCCATTTTCAAGTTCACAGTCCTAAATATCGTTCGAATCAACGCCAAATTTTCTGCAACTAGATGACGGTACTTAATGTTTACGATGTGGTTTTCATCCGAGAATGAGTTACTCAAAGACCTAAATAAACTACTAATAATTACAGTTTGGTTATGTGGGTTGAAATATTGGTCTTGTCTGACGCTAGGTGCTGATTTCATTCTGTGCCGATTCGAGGTATCCCTCTCCTTGTCCCCGAAAGACCTCATTACATCTACCAGGTTCGCCGGTAGCCTCTGTGCATGAAGAACCGCAGTTGCCTGCGACGGAGACAGGCCGCTGCCGTCACTGGACCACAACTCCTGGTGTAGAGGAGGAGGAGGGAGACATCAGCTGGCAGCGATTGTAATTACTCTGCGTTTAGGTCCTTGGTTTTCGGCGAGGAGTTAACAGACTTCGCAGGCAGCGTGGCGCGTCTTTTCTCGCCTGCCTTGCGGGCCTGGCCGCAAGTTCTGTTCCCTCGGAGAACCAAATTGGGTTACGGCCAGGAGTTCGGCAAAGTCTAAACAGGACTCTCGACAGTCTTTTCAGCCGGTAGGGGCTGCCGCCGTAAAGACTTGTGATCAGATAAAGACGGAGAACAGGAAATGCAAAAGGGGGCCTAATTATATTATTTTCATTCCTTCAAATTTAGAACTTCTTTCAAAAATTATTTTTAGTACCCTGATTTATGTCGGTGGGATAATCATTGTACACATTACATAATACTAAAAAAAAATTGGGATTCAAAACATCCCGTGGGTCTCCATGTAATCGAACAAGGCTACGAAGACAGCTTCCGGTGTTTAATAGTTCAAAAGTTAATCTTTAGTATTGAGATATCTTCGTAACATTTCTTTTTCATATGTTTTGCAAAAAATGAGAAACTGAGAAGTTAAACCGACTGGTTTTCTATATTAAGAAATTTATACCTTATTTTCCAAAGTTATTTATTGCTTGCGTTCTAATACGAAAAATTCAAAGCTGGTAACAATGAAAAGTTATAAAACTCTAGGAGTAAACATTTCGGCAATCTAACTTTCTTAACTGTTAAATAAATCAAAACGCCTTCGACGGTTTAAACAGTAAATGTTGTGTTAATATATAACGACTTACAAGTTGAGGGCTACGTGAAACATACATTTTCCATATACGCTTGGGAATTACGGCATACAAATGGTTGGTTTTAATTTTAAAACAACATGCGTTTATTTAACATATCAACATTTCTAAAAGCTGTCATTTGGGACATTGTTCGATGGAATGGAAGTCTTACTGTAGCCTATGAGGGGTTTCACGCTTTAAATCCCAGATTGGGTATGGGTCAATGATATTAAAGCTTTTGATAAGTTTCAAATAGTATGAATGTAATTTGAACCACAATTAGCCTGCCGATATAAATCGCAGTAATAAAAATAATGTTTCACAAGTTTCAATATTTAGTGTTTATTTTCTTACAGAAAAATAAAGGCTGAGTATAAAAGAATACCGCAACTTTGAAGGTCTATAATATCAAAACCAAACAACTTACAACCTTGATTGACCAATCAAATGAACCGTGGAACCGTGAAATTTGTTTACCATACATTAATAAATGTTCAATGTGACCACCATGAGTTGCCCGAACGACATCTACGCGATAATCAAACTCGTTCCACACTCTTGTCAGCATTTCTGGTGTTACGGTTTGGATGGCGTCCGTTAATATCGTTTTAAGGTCATCAATGTTAGCCGGCAATCGTGGACGAAACACTTGATTCTTTATGTACCCCCACAGAAAAAATCGCACGGGGTAAGATCCAGGCTTCTTGGTAGCCATCAATGAAGAGCCTGGTCACCAGCTGCTCCTCGACCAATCCAGCGTTGCGGCAACGTCTCGTTCAGGTATCCGCGAACAGCTAGGTGCCAATGGGGTGGCGCACCATCCTGCTGGAAAATTAAGTCCCCTGCCGCCTCTTCTCACTGAGGAAACAACCACTCTGTACAAATGTCCAAATAAGGGATTCCAGTTACAGTGGGCTCATAATAAAAGAGAGGGCCGAAAACAGTGTCTCTGGATACAGCGCAAAACACGTTCACTTTGGAGGAAGCGCGCTCGTGTTCGGTGGTTTCATGTGGAGGCTCCTGACCCCATATCCGCACGTTGTGCCGGTTCACCTTACCATTTGTATGGAACGTCGCTCTATCGCTAAAAACCAGCTTAGACATGAAGGCATCTTCTACCTCGTTCTGGGTAAGGAAACACCAGACCGACCCCTTCACATTGACGTGTCGAATGCGAGCTCGTTACCCCCTCACCACCTCAAACAGAGAGTTACAAACGCCATCCAAACTGTAACATCGGACATGCTGACAAGAGTGTGGAACGAGTTTGATTATGGCGCAGATGTCGTTCGGGCCGCTCGTGGTGGTCACATGAACATTTATGAATGTATGGTAAGCAAACTTCACGGTTCCACGGTTCATTTGATAGGCCAATCAAGGTTGTAGGTTTTTTGGTTTGGATATTATAGATCTTCAATTTGGGGTATTCTTTTATACTCAGCCTGTAGAACGCTCACATTCACTTATGTGTTACGTATGTTTCATATAACGTACAAACCATCGGACGCAATTAAGCAATATTTGATAAGGCCATACCTTGGTGTATAAGAAAGGGGCATGCAGTCTATATTTAATGCATCAGCGTTTGTGGAAATTTCTTTCTTTTCCGGTACGGAGCAATGTGCCCGTGGTTATTATCGTCGCCAGAAATTACAACTTCAAGCGCATTCAAACAGACTAAAACATAAAACATCTGTGCAAGGGTATGTAAGCAGTAAGTGGCATAGCTAAAAACGCTAAGTACAAATCAACTTAAACAAGATTATGCAAATGACGCGTTATTCTAAGATGAATCAAGGGCCAAGATGCCACCTTCAATAGTGCAGAAACTATGTTGTGAATATGCAGTTTTGTGTCTGAACTACGTATAAATAAAAACTTCTGAGGTGAAAAATACCTACACATTTCGCCTTCACATATTCCGGTGTGACCGTCTTCGTCATTGTCAGACGCGTCATTTCATCAAAATCAGTAGGTAAATGATGTAGTGCAGTAGAAACAAATTGAATTTATCATACCAATGAATTTGTCACATTAACAGTGAATGTTGAACTGGTGTTTGAAGCTTGCCCGGCCCTACAGGGCAGTAATGACTTCTCAGCAACGTAACACAAGAAACAGAAAAATCTTACCGCAGATTTCCCCTCCGGAACACTTCTAGCAGCCAAGCTCCGTAGACTAAAAACGACATACAGGAGACACTTGGAAGAAAAAGTATTCAAAAGTACCACTACCTACTGACCAATAAATACACAGAGAGACTTGAGTGAAAATAGATTGGATTTCATTTAAAAGAAAGATTTTTGATCTGAACACCATGAAATAAATGAATATCTGTACAAATATTAAATTAAAATTCAGTACCAGTTTGAAAATTATTTTCACTTTATGTGGCCGTAACTATGAGTGTATCCTTCTCGTACGTACCTCTTATACAATTTTCAAAAGTTATTCATGTTCTTTAAAATTCCTCAATATATTGCAAAAATATGTAAATTAAAATAATTAAGAGATTTTCTCAAACTAACTCAGTCGGGAGAACTACTTTATCTTGTGAGGGCTTCGTAGGCAAATGGGCAGAGTAACTTTAACATACTGAAGATCCAAGATTGTATAAACGTAAGCGGAAATTCATTTTAAAAAATATTAATTATTTCCTTGACGATGTGTTTGCGTTCAAACTCAAAATACTTGGCTGGTATATCTTGATCGCAGCAACATCTCCCAGTATCTTCTTCGGCTGGTTCCGCTGGTCACTGGCCTTAACCTTCCCTCACAAGTCTCTCGGACCTGGGGGTACGTTATTACAACGTCTACACCGTACCACACGCAACTCGCGGTAGCTCTACCTTGAATTTAATTTCTAAACCACGTATGTAGCGCGTGCAGACTAATTTCTTGCTCTTTTGTGCGAGGTTCGCGGTGCGCGCTCCTCTCCAAGCCACATGGTCTATTTGTTCGTGGCACACACCCTGGGTACTGTGGTCGGCCAGGAAACTGGTCATCTAGAGCATAGCCCCTAGTGAGTCAGCGGCCACAGTGCACTGCACCGTTATTATTACGCACACTTTCTAGTCAAACAACACACACACCAGGAATTTCTCGGACGGTTTATCCCCTCCCAAACCCTTCCCTCATGAGGCCGGAGTCAGTTGGGGACGCGATGGCTGACGGGCACGCTCATGGGATGCGGGACTCCTAACTAGCCAAATAAACCTCCAGCCTGGCGCAAGACAAGTGCAAGGGGACGACACAACCACACCTGCGGCTGCAAAAACACTTATTGCAATCAACCACCCCCAACCTGCATTCGGATAAATACCATACGGATCTACGAACAGTGCGGATAACTGCGCCGAAGACGATGACAGAGCTATTCCGGCGATAAAAAAAACGCCTCCGCCAGTCACCGTTAGTGGCGCCACAGCCCATACCAGTTTCCAACGGGTAGAGTTACCTGCGGGAAGTCCCAGATGAGACTCCCCAAACACCACCTGGCACTTCAGACCGCCCACAAGCCACCACACAGCCGCGTGCCACTGCCAACAAACAGGGAAAAACACGCAATTTCCGTCTGGTCGTACCTGACACCACACAGTACACATTGCTGGTGCACATGCTTGGTTCCATTGGCAAAGCCGGCTGCACCTTCCACATCGCCCGCAACGGCCTTCACATTGTGACAGCCGATCAGCATATGCATTCTAAAGACGCAAGTACGCTGCAAGGGAACCGCATACAGTACTTCGCCTACAGCATCACTGAAGACAACCCCCAAAAAGTGGTGTTTGACTTAACGCCTGGCACTAGAAAATATGACAACACAAGAGATATTGAAGGCCGCGGCTACAACATACCGGATCTTGTACAATTCCACAAACAGATAACAGATCCTTCAGATCCCACAAAACTCACTTTGCAGCCGCAACGCTTTTTCTGCGTGACGGCCGCGCAAAATATAACACTTCCGCCCCTCGATAAAGTCACCAGATTAAATATGACCGAGGTTCATCCTCGCAACTACCAGAAAAGGCCGCAAGACGTTTCCCAGTGTCGTAATTACTTGGCACTACGTCACACCCGCAACTACTGCAAAATGAAACCAGTCTGCCCACACTGCGCCGGGCCACCCCCCCCCCNCAGGATGCCTGTGCCAGCCTATCCCAGAGCCCGATTTGTCGTAACTGTCAAGGCACCCACTCAGCACTGTCAAAAATTTGCCAGAAGTACTCGGAACTTCTCCTAAAACGCCAAGCACAAGCTGGAAAAATCAAAGCAAAACAGAAACTAACATCTGAGCTTGTTTCAGTGCCGGCTCGAAACCTGGCTAATTACCAACAAATTCCAGACGCGAAAAACCTACCACGTAGCCTTTCATACGCAAAGGTGTCTATAGGCTTACAACAACCCGATACAGTCTGCATTATACCCCTAGTAGCGCCGAAAACTACAACACAACCCTTTGCCACACACACCCAAGCAACCACAATACCAGCCAATCAATCCACACCCCTAAGTGTCCCGGGAGGACTCGGAGAGAGACTCCAGGGCATGGACAGGCTCATACTGTTCTTGTCGGAGTCCAACTTCGCAGCCATCATGGAAAACTTCCGACATTACATTGCCAAAAGTCAAACGCTCACTAATCCACAAGAAAAATCCTGGTTTCTCCTGGATGCGTTAAGTAAATACTGCGACTTTTAATCGGCTCAAGGCTTCAGACAAACCTAACATTCTTCTCACTAAGCTGTTCCGGAAAATTCCTGGTATTTTGAACATAAATGAAAACTCTGACGAGTGACATAAACGCGAATTTTCAATCAAACCCAACTGATCGCAGCACTTTATGTTTGCAGTTTAATAATCCTCATTGCTCTCTGAAAGCAAATAACTGTTCACTTACTATAAAACAGAAACTAAATTAATTTTATACTCGTCATCAATTCATTGTTAAATGATTCAAAGACTTTTAAAAATTAAAAAAAAAAGTTTATTGCAAAACAGTCTGAATATACCTAGAATTACAGATAATTAATATTCTTTTTATCCCATAACTTGGCCAAAAAACCCAATGTAAAGTTTTCTCTATTCATTGTATATTTAAAGAAGTTTAATAATATGCTCTATTCCCCAAAATAAAAGATTTTAATTTCCCGATGCAATTGTTCACTTTTAAACTATTTCACGTAAGAATGTGACAGTGCTGCCATCTATTGAGTAGCAGATAGTAACTGCGCCTACCGCGAGACCTCTCGGCCAATCAGAAACCTCCGACAACGAAAAAATGAAAATTAAAATTTTCAGCTCGTTTCTCAAGCTTCACCTAGGAAACTTGCGGCTTTTTTTCTACAAAATATTAAGCAAATAACTTGTAAAAATGCTTAAAAATACAAACTACACGCCCTCAGCGTATTTTTTTCAAACAAAAATCATAATCGTTTTAAAACCATGATTCTTGCCCACTTTCTATCGCTCGTCAAGTTAGCACTCACACATGAATAAAACTTAATTACTAACAATTCACTACATAAACAGAAACACCAAATGCTTTTAAATTTTGATTTCAAGTCAACAGTACCTTCCAGTCACGCTTAAGAATACCAGTTACCTTCAGTAACAGTTTAAGGGACAATTTTATTTCAACCATTCTACCTTTTCCCAGGCCACGCCCTCACGACGTACTCTTAACTTTACAACAACTTTGGCATTTAGAATCCACTTGAAATAGTTTTAACGGCTTAACCACCACTGAGTCCACTCGTGGGCCTGCTGATGGGAAAATTACAAGACCTGCAATAGTCAAAATGACGGTTTATCCCACCCTGCTGCTCGATATTCAACTCGCCTCACTCTCATNCCTGACTCTCAAGATCCCGGTGTTAAGAGCCGCGCAAACCTCGCTAGTCCCCAGCTTCACTTCAAACAGCTTAACTCTCCCACCCGCCAGTCGCTCCACGTGAGAGATTTCTTGCTACGCCGCTGTGTTAGGGTGTCACAGTATGGCGCTGGTACTCTAACGATTTCCACTATGGCCTCATTCCACTTGGTACTGGCAGCAGCTGAAATCACTGACGAGCGTTCCTTTACATACTGATACTGATGATCAGTATCTGACGAATGATGTTGTAGCGTCTGGTTTGGAGGCTATACTTCCCCCCTCCCCATCTTCTCACTTCCATACCAACGCAGCAACTTCAAGGTTGTGCATACAGTTCGGATGAAACATGTACCTGTTGTTGTCATTGATAATATATTACACGCATATCGAAACCATGCATGGCAGTAGACATACCAGCGGAATAGAGTAAATGGCATGTAAAGTAAAAGAAAATATGCAACAATTTTTTTCTTGGTTTATCGGTGGTAGGAATATGCGCTTGTTGCGAAACAGAATACCCATTAATCTCACCATCCCACCCACTACGCCCTCGGCTTGGCAAAGGAAAACGCTAAGTGGCGAAGTCTTTATACCAGGTATTTGAGGGGGAAAAGGATATACGTTAAGAGGTAATAGTATGGACCATTCTGAAGGGAAAATATCAATAAACATATGCTCCATTCGCAATGGTGCCCGCGATACAGCTACATATGTGACACTCACGTGCTGTACATGGCCACCACGGTCACCCTGCCTTACTCCGCTAGATTATTGTTTCTGGGGTTGGTTAATGGCCGAAGTCTACAGGCAAAAGGTGCAAACAAGGGAGTTAGTGCTTCCTCGCGTGTTAAATGATCGTGTGCACGCGAAAGAAGAATGTGGACACCAGCTCCGATTAGCAATACAGCATCTGACTTCACGAACTGCAACATGTAACGATCTGATAATTTACTATCACCTGTACCGTTACTATTCCTGACAGTTTCACATAGTTTTATCTCGGACACCTTTGCATATGTTTTTTGATGTTTTTTCTTCAGAATGTTCCATACTATCACCTTTTAACGTATGTATGTTTCCCCTGAAACATCTGGTATAAGTTTGTGGAGCAGTACATCACAGTAAGTCATCTCGTGACTCCTGACTAGCGGTTACTTAAAAATCCAACACGGTTTGACCTTGCTTCCTACGTAATGCCAGAGGTCATCCGTAGCGACGAGAGCGGCCACGCGGAGCCCGTGCTCCGCAATCTTTAATGGCGACGGCAGTGGGCGGAGGCAAGCGGCGTGGGCCCGAGGTTGAATAGCGCGCACAGCAGCGCCGCCCTCGACCGGACGACGGGTTTGTCAACCCGGGGCTCTCCGGCGCCAGAACACTGTGCGGCTGGCCCACCCCGCCGCGCCAGCCGACCGGAGCCGAGCTCCACGCTCATAGCGGTGCTGCAAGGCCGGCACTTTTGAAATATGCACGAATGTCTGCTCGGTCGAATGCTCTCCGCTGCAATTGTGCGATATGGCGATATATAGATTATTAAACAATATTTCTGAAATATCGCAACTGCGGTATAGTCCAACAGTTGTGGAGCAATATATTCCATATCGCGATATTGGTGATATGCGATATTTGCGATATATCGCCATCGATTTACAACACTCCCTGGAAGCGATGCATTGTACCATAACCGATACATTCACCATGTTTCAAAACGATATTGAAAAGCAAATATCGTACAGCCGCTTTAAAATCGTTTCCCTGACTGACCATAAAACTGTTTAGAAAATCACGAATAATAAATAAAATGAACATAAATAGTTGTAGTTGACGACGTGGAAACTAAATTGTTTGCAAAAAGCACTTAACATACTGCATTATGCTGACTTCTGAGGAAAAAATGTACCATTTCTCGGCTTCTTCGTGGAAAGCAGAAAACTACGTGTTTATTTAGCAGTGCTGATTTAATATACGATTTAGCTAACCGAGCTCAATGTCACTCACCAACTGACACATGGACGGAGGTAAGTTAGTCGGAAAAGTGGAAAATTGTTTGTGTATACAAGAGAGATAACAGCACACGATATCATAAATAACATACAGTACAACGGCAGCTAAAGCACTGTTTTGTCACATCTTTGGAACATTGCGAAAGGTATCCCAATTTGTTTAGTGTATCTTATGTGACTTCTGCATTGTATTTTTGACTTCAAAGACTTCATATTTTTGACTGCTCGCGAAATGTGCGAATATGGAATATAGCCAGAATGCACTAAATGTACGAGTTGCGTTCACAACTACAAGAGCGAGCACTTGCAACAGTTTCGTGAATATTAGCAACCATATCTACACTTTGCAAATCTGTGAACAAATACAGCGAATGCAGTAATATCCAACTCTTTGAAAGGATCGTAAAACCGCTGAATTTAGTTTAAAGTTATAAAAAAAACCCTTGATTTCAGTCAGCATTGATATCCCGTACCAAAAGAAAAAAAGAGCCTTAGCCTAGAAGAACAAACATTACTATCGGTGCGTAATTAATTGTTTATTGTAACGAAACTTCAATGCAACGTCCCGCAAAAATTGTTAACAACCGTGTTAGGGCTACATCTCATAACTTAATTCGTCAGGTGATCAAGCACGAATTTATAAATTGTAAAATGAGGGGGCACATACATACTCAATTGTGAAACAAAAGGGAGGAGGGGCTGTCCATGCTTTTTGTTGCCGGTTACTACCCACTTAGCACAGGATATCCACCGGATATCTTAAATAGATCCACAATATCTAAAAGTCATCTAAGTCCAACAGTGAAATTCTAATGTATATAATTTTGCTATCCAGTTCGCACTACTTACTTGATATGAATTAGATATTGCGAAACCACCAATGGCCATTACTTAAGGTAAGTGGCTACATCTAAATATACATATATGCAATTCAAAATATCTATATCACATTTTGGATATTGGGCGGGCATTTGGATATCTTTTGGTGGTCCTTTGAATGTAACTTTGCTAATCTAGGATCTCCTTAGATATCCGGAATGTCAGAGAGTGGCAGCCGTCAGATATTCTTTGGATGTGCCGGTGCTAATAGGGTAAACCTCTACTCAAAAGTAATAACCTCGCTATACGATGTAAAATGAAAGTAACTTTGTAATGAGTTTGCATAATGCCTTAATAAACTGGAAACATATATGATTAAGATATTATAAAAGCATGGCAGTATTTTAAATTGATTTTCACTGTAAGACTTAAATTTGTAATTTTTTTTTTTGTTTTAATACCACGTAGTCCTCAAGCTATAGTTACATTTTATATATTAAACATTTTTGAGGGAGGGGCACGTGACCCCTGTATTACCCCACCCCCCAACCCACACCCCATCACCCCATGGAAATTCGCGTCTACAGGCGATCAAGACAAGTAGGGAATACGTTTTCGGTGGAAAGAGTCTTACATCCTGAAGTACGATATTTTATGTGTCTTCTGTGCTCTTTACAGCACTCGAACATTTAAATTTCAGTTTTACACACGTAACTTCCATATCTCGTAGTTCTATCTTAGAAGTATATTTCTGTGCGCACGAGTTTTCTCGTGGTCGTTGCTGTTCAATCGCTGTACGTAAGATACGACTGGTGTACAGAATATTTATCAAGAAATAAGCCAAGAGCGCCAACTTTCTTCCGTATACTGGTGTACCTGGCGTAAATATAGTTTGAATATTCCATAACCCTATTTATAATTCAATTTTCGCCGGAATACAAACACCTTTTTTTACGCGAGTCGAACCCTAGATATTTTCACGGTGTCGCCTGTCTTAACTCCAAAGTCCTGAGTAGATTATTTTTTATTATGTATATATATTGTAAACCCCCCTTTTTTTTCAGTCTCGCTGCTTTTCGTACACTAAGCTGACTGTTTGGAGGAGTCATACACGAGACGAAAGTAACGTGTGGATAAACACATTTTTATAAAATATTTAACACTTATGGAATTAATTACTAAACATTCTTCTTTTCGTATATGAGATACTTAATGCTTACTACTTATAAACGTTTTATTCCTTTCTATATTTAATATGTTTCAAAAATGGCTTCTATCAGATGCTGAAAAATTATTGTTTTAACTAATTTAACTTGGTCAAGTGCCTATGTCTAGAACCTGCTGGCATATCTGGGTATATGAATTTATCCTAGGCATTTCAATAAATAATCTAATCAGTGGCTGCACAGTAAAAAAAAAANGCATATCTGGGTATATGAATTTATCCTAGGCATTTCAATAAATAATCTAATCAGTGGCTGCACAGTAAAAAAAAAATGTCTGTACTTGCTAACAACAATTCCTTGTAAAGTAAATACCAAATATTTTCTTGTTACTAAACAGTTGAAATATTGCATATTTAAAATAAGTTATTTAGAAAACATACAATATTATTTGTGTAGCTCAATGTTTGTAATGGACTTAGACTACAATACTTCCTTGTAAAACTTCAAAATTAGTTTTTACACATTCCACACTAAGGTTTTGTAAAATTTACTCTNGACTACAATACTTCCTTGTAAAACTTCAAAATTAGTTTTTACACATTCCACACTAAGGTTTTGTAAAATTTACTCTAACTTAAATGTAGTGCCACAAAAATATCTTTGGTAACCATTTTCCAAAAAATGCCTTTTGCAAATTAAAAAAAAATACAAAAAATATACATTGTACCTATATTTAGTACCAAGAAAGATAGCAGTATTTTTAGGTCTTGTAGACAACATTTAATCGGAAATAATTACAACAGGCAATAAAATTGTCTATAAAGTGCCTTGTTACACTTCCGATGATAATTATTTTACAATTAGAGGCTGGTTGGCAGATAACTGAGCTATTTTAGTACCCCTGGTGCCTTTTTATTTCGTATCATTGTCTATTATTACTGAGAATTTAAAATTAACTATGCATTAAGACCAGTAATACAGGGCATCTTATATTCGTATGTCCATGACCGCTGACGGGAGCCGATTCCTCACGTCCTCGACCCCGGACAGAATTTATAAACTCCTTCCACAGCGTGGAAAGGAAGGGTGCAGATAGATTGCTTCAGAGTTACACTTTAATAAAATACTTCCGGCCCAACATTTTCGGCCACGTCGCATCATCTAGGATTGGCCCACCAACTGAGCCAATCAGGAAACAGTGACGTCACAACGTAAGTAGCAACCCCACATCACCGGAGCTAGGATTAGTCTTTATTCTGCAAACGGACGGTGTGGTCATGCCGCTGTACTCGTGGTGTGTGTTCGTGCGTCGGTCCCCATCAGACCTCGAAGTCAACCGTCGTCTGCTACCAGCTACGCCGGGCGAACCACTTATTCGCCCCGGCCAGCCAGCACAGCCAAACAACGATGAAAAATACCATCCAAGGTAGGGGTTGACGTCTTGTAAATTTTCTGGTGCAGGCGGGTAAAAAAAGCAATTTTAGATGCAGGGAAATCGTCGGTGCCAGATATGAGACGACCGGGCGTCTCAACATGCAAGGGGTGAAAGGCGCTGGCTAGCTGTTGCTCGGGAGAGAGAGAGAGGTAGAGAGAGAGAGAGGTAGAGAGAGAGAGAGGTAGAGAGAGAGAGAGAGAGAGAGAAATAGAGAGAGGAGCTCTGAAANCGGAGAATGCTACCTGCCTCGTCGTGAGGTTAAGCCGCAAAGTGTCGCGAGTTGTCCGCGGAGTGGCGTGTGGTCAAGTGCTGCGTGGTGAGCTGGTGTCTGCTCAGTGCAATGCGCCGAAACGTTTAACCTGCCTTTCGGAGGCTGACGATGCGGCTCGCAAACTCGTCTAGGTGGACGAAGGATTGTCAAACGCGTCGCCGGGGCATGCTGAGTGTTCACTGGACTTAGCTCTCTGACTCACAGTGTTCACATTGCTACTAAGGCCTTATTCGATGTCTTGCAGCTATAAATGACGGAAGGACATGTATGCCTCCTAGTGGCACATCCACGCAAGCAAACCACATTAAATTCAAATGGGATTCATGTCGGGCTATGTCGATACTGTGTGGCAACCTTTGTTACACTCGCGCTATTCGTTCATGGCAACCAACTTTGTATGCATTAGTTTTTTTTTTTTTTTTTTTTTTTTTTTTTAACTTTTTACGTGTTTACTATTGAGATTTTTCGTGAGATTATTTAATTAAAGTTAAATTTTAATTCAATATTATTGTTATTTACCCCAGCATTTCCGAGTATTTCATAATCCTTTACATTTTCTGTTTATAAAGATTTTGGTGGATACACATTATATCCTGTCTTGAAACAAATGTTCGTAAGGTATTTACTTGATATTACACAGTGGAACTGAATTATGTTTGGCCGAGCAAGTTTTCTTAAGAAAAAAAAACATTTACATGCCAGCTAGAAATCGTCTGTTTTCTCATACGTTACAGTTCATATTACTGCAGTCAATCAGATCGGCAAATGCAGTTTTCCGAACAAGTACGTATTTCCGCCGCTAGATGTCAGCCACTTTGCTCGAAAACGCGAATAAAACGAGCTCGTCACAGGTGGCGAACTAAATCCTAGCGCAAGTAACGGTACGTGCTGATCGCGAGCGAGAAAATGGCGCCTGCGGGTTCCAGCTGCCAGATCTGCCGCTGCCAAAACATCCGTTCTGCTCGCGGGTGCACACGTCACCAAGGGCAGTTCACCGAAAAGGGCGGGCAGGAAGGGGGAAAAAACACAGCTACCCGAACGCGCCGGTCTGGTTCCCGGGCGATGTCCTGGGAGGTAGTGCATGGTTTGGTCGGTCTGTGGCGGGGGAGTGGGGATGGGGTAGGGTGCGTAGGTAGATGGCAGTCGTCGGCAGGCGTCGATTTTCCCACGCCCGTCGGGAGAGATAGCCAGGAGGCGGGTTTTAACTGGGCACCATGAAATTCCATTTGGCGAGGGTGTCTTTCCTCCTGCTCATACCCCGCTTCTTCCGCCCTTTCTCTTCCTCTCTTTCTAACCTCCCGGTCCTTGCCTTGGCGTCGCTCGCAGGTGCACCAACCATCTCGTCGCTCCAAATTTTCTTTTTTTTTTGTTACCGGAATTTTAGTGGATGCGCGAGTATTGCTCGTTCCGCCGAGTTTATTTAAATTTTTAAATTACGTTTCTGAAACACACTTTTTTTTGTTCTGCTCTCTTTTATATTGATTCATCAAGAGATAATGGAGTTATGTAGGTAAACAAAATTATTTAAAATTCCGCGAAAAAAAACTCTGTTCGCTTTTGTGGAAAACACATGATACAGTAAAGAATCGTTTTGAAAAAAGTTTTATGTGCTTTTGCATTTTTTTGACATTTTATATTTTCGTCTATTTACATACAAATTTTAAACAATTGTTATTAATGTAAAACCATTTTTCGAACAGGTTTTGAGAGATAAATTATTACATTTATAACACCATAAACCCGCGTCTAGTGCGATTATAAATACCTTTCATGAGAAAAGTTTAGATAAAAAGAGGTGGTCTCGTTCATAAAGTGAAAGAATATGACAACATTAGCAAATCGAAATCGTATTTTCGACAAGAACCCAGCCAGAACTTTTTGAATGGAAATCCTGCCGCGCTTCGTTGTAGTGATTCAGAAATGCCAAATACAGTATCGATCTGAAAGCAAATACAGTATCGAGCTGAAGGCAAATAGAGTCTGACCTCGCGGCGGTGTTGCGCCACTGCAACTCGGAATTGCGGCTTTATATCGCTTACGTTACCTTTGAACCTTTGAACTTTTGAACTGTTACCTCAGAGAAATATGAAGTTTTTGGTTCAAACGGACCTTGCGCTTATTTTGCCGGTTGTAATCTCAGTTAAGGGAACAAAATAATGATGTATACACTGCTAGCCATTAAAATTGCAAGACCAAAAAGGACACACCTGAAGGACCGTACATCGGGGAAATGCGTAGACAGGGTAGGACATTTAAGTAATTAATTGTTCAGCCGAGTGGCGCAGCACGTTGACCAATGACCACACCTATATAAGTGGTATACAAATGGAGGTCGTGAGCTGCTGAAGTATAGTGGTATTGTGTTTCCCCGCCGTTCGTGTGCACAGACCGAATGAGCATGCCGAGTCGAACAACAAGACAACCTTACGAACAGGTTTCCGTCTTTGACTGGGAGAATCGTGGCCAGTGGGAATTGTGAATTATCCTACCGTGACATTGATTCTAGGGTTGAAAGAAATGCATCCACAGTGAAGCGGATATGGGATCAATGGGTGGGTCGAGGGGAGACGGGCTGAGCGACACGCAGGAAGCCAATAGCCCCGTCGCACCAACAAGCGCTAGGAGGGACATCTTGCGTGAATGGCGTTTACGGCCATACAGCCACAACAATAATCCATCTCTCAGTAGTTCAGGAAAATGTTACTTCAATCTGTGTACGCATGCATGGTTCGTCACCGTCTGTGGTATCAGGGAATCTTGTCCAGGCGCCCATTACTGCGGCTGCCACTGATTGCTCACCATAGGTAACTGCGGCTGCAATGGTGCGTGGAATGTCGGGCCTGGAGGGATGAATGGCATGCCATCAAATTCTCTGACGAATCCCTCTTCTGCTTGCAACGCCACGATGGTCGCATCCATGGCTGGCGGCACCATTGTGCACGACTTGGCGAGACCTATATTATGCTCCATCATATTGACCCAGCACCTAGAGTTATTGTATGGGGTGCCATCGTATCCTAGTCCCGCTCGCGCCTAGTCCACGTCGCTGGTACGTTAACCAGAAACTGAAACATTGCAAATGTGTTAGAGCCTACTGCTACCACTTATCTTTAGGGCAAGTCGGGGACCATGTACCAACAGGACAATCAGAGACCGCATGTGGATGTGGCACATTGTCCGACGGTTTCTGGATGACTACCATATCACATTGCTTCCTTGGCCTGCGCGCTCACCAGATCTCTCGTCCACCGAAAATGTGTGGTCCATGGTCGGACGATGACTAGCCTGCAACAGGTCACTTTTGGCCACAACGGATGAACTGTGGGCATACGTCGAAGCAGCGTGGGCGGTGATAACCCAGATGGATATCCAAAGTTTCTACCTTTCAATGCCGCGTCGTGTAGCAGCGGTAATTGCCAACCGGGGTTGATTCATGCATTACTGATTTCCCCATGTTCTGTTCATCATACCGAGCTGCAAGGGTAATCATTTCGCCTGCGTGTGATAGGTATTCTGTCCAATAAGATCTGGTTGTCCTATCTCACGTCCTTTTTCGGCACTGCAATTTTAATGGCCAGCAGTGTATTTTTAAAACTTATTTTTAGATATTTATTAAAATAAGTCAAACCACTTTATTAAAACATATAATAATATTGATATATTAACAATATATATTTATAAGTGGCATGCTGTTACTGCTGTCTTTTAAATCACTCTCGACATAGCATATGTACCTACTTCAGAAATCTGCTTTAACCGTGATAAAACCAAGGAATCTTGAAAAGCTTACATTTTTTAAAATTATTTTAAAGATTACTTTAGGAAATGGCACAGTTAGATCCATGAAATAACATGTAGTAAATAATAAACATAAAAAAATAATAATGAGCATTCCTAAAATTGCCATTTATTGCAAATCTGTAGAGCAAGCTCACCTATGAGAGGAAGTTTTCTGCAGTGCGTGATAATTTAAAGCAACAATGTATAAAAGGTCTAAAATAAATAATTCACAAACATTTCATTTGGCAATAAAGCGTGATTCAGGCAGTGAGTAAATAATTGGGCATTTTCCGAATTTTTGTATACATTTTTGTCCTGTAAATGATGACATATATTTGAAAACCTACAGTGAAGTTCGTAAAATGTTGGTTCACTGAAACCAGCATATGCAGGGAACGAGTTGGGTGTCCGTGCCTGCACTTGCAAAAGAGTCGCGCCACAAAAAAATATTATTTTCGTTGCAACTTCCACAATTACATTTTAATGTATACCTGAAAAAGTTGACATGTATATATAATGCAATGCCTCTCCCACGTCACTGAAAATCTCGCGTCAGGGCCACCTACCAAATCTGTGAGCCAATCAGGCGCTTGTGGCCACCTCTCATTAGGAGTACGCTATCGGAATTTAGATCATTGTCATCATTAAGGCGTCGCGGCGTGCACTTCTGTTTGGCTACGGAGGCGTGTGTAGTCTGTACGCCTCTATTGGTTACGGGTTTGCTGAATATATTGAAAAAGTAGGAAGATAATTTAAGTTACGCTTTATGCTTTGTTTTGAACGCTGAGTGGCCAGATTCGGAGAGGAGAACCTCGAGGATACTGAACGCCTAGTGAGCGTGCTCAAGACAGAAGAGGACACCCACTTTTATGTATTCGCATGTGCTGAAACTATTTAAGCTTGGCATGATTTGAAATCAGCAGTTTAAATATCACGATATTTACCCAGTACAACATTTTAAACCCCAGTTATAAGCTCAGGGAATAAAAATATTTTTATTTTTTGCCTCGAGAAGATTGGTTTTGTATGAAATTATGAGTTAACCTTTATTTACGTCTCTATATCCTTCTTTAATTAATCGGTATTCCGTGAGTTATGATTGTACCTGACCCCTTAATTAAAATTAAATTGGACAATTATTGAACTTGAGTTTTTAAGGATGTTTCAACACTAGATTGGAAAAA
>NQII01002070.1:368936-394983 GCA_002778355.1 Clitarchus hookeri
GGGGGGGGGGGGGAGCTTACTAGAGGAAAACGAGCCAAGGAAAAAATCCTTATCCGGAAATCAACCGTTTATTACAAGTGGGGACATCATCAAGTCAGTACAGATGCTCTGGGGTATCATAAATAAGAAGTGCACTGGAGAAAAACAGTATTACAAAATGTGTTGCACGTGGCTACCGTTTATGCGATGGGAGGCATCAGAACTTCTATTCATCGATGCTAGTACACGTTCGAATATCTATGGCATGTCTCTATGTGTTGAAAACGATTAAGAATGCTTTCCCGGAGTTCATAAATACTCAACAGGGTTGGAATAGAGTGACGATTTCGAATATCCCCTAACAAATTAAGGGACTGTGACCAATAAATATACATTGATAAGGACTTTAATAGTATTGAGTTATACATTCAATATTGTGTTCACTGAGAATAACAAGAGTAACAGTGGAGTTATATAGTTTAATGTTGTAAATAATAGATGTGAGAATAAATTAAAAACCAAACTAATTTTTTTTTATTAAGACAAACTCGAATACGCCCCTCTCGCGTCTTGTAACAATACATTAATATCCTCAACTGAATATATTTTCTTTGGTTAATAAAATTTGACAAATAACACAATTAATTTTGTTCATCCAACCGTTTACACACTTAAATAAACAAAACCCTTGTGTTGGGCCAAAATAAATATATAACTATCCTTATAAAACCAAGTTAAACAAGAAACTAAATATTAAAGCTATAAAACAGGAAAATATTTTATTTGCGTACGTCATCCTGTATATGAAATGTATGTATTAAAAACATTTTCTTTTTCGTCAGTAGGGGCCGCGGTGGCTGAGCGGTTAGCCTGATCGCCTCTCACCAAGGCGATCCGGGCTCAATCCCCAGCCGGGTCACCGGACTTTGGCAAGTGGGAATCGTGCCGCACGATGCCGTTCTCTCGGGGATCTCCCGTTTCGCCCGCCCTTTCATTACGGCGCCGCTCCATACTCACCACAATCAACCTGATCGGCTCTCAAGACCTCGCTGTTAAGAGCCGCCCAAATATCTTCACTCTCTTCACTCACTTTTTCATAAGTAATCACCTTACGTTGCTAGGGGTTAGCATTGGGGTGCAAATGTCCCGGGTACGAAACTTGGCCGTATTTCATGTTTAAAAAAAAAAATAACAGAAGCTTTTTAATGTACGTAGAGCCAAATAAATCTTTAGTTACACCAACCAAATCGTACCTTTTGGGACAACCAGATAAAAATATAATAATTTGGTTTCAAGTCAACATTTTTAACTACTCTTTTTTCAAAATATTAATTTATTTCCGGTAAACAAACTTTGTTTTATTCAACAAAACATATTTCTCAGTGCGACACTGTCTCAACCATCGCCAATCCAACTGTCAAAATTACATGGTTGACAGTGACGAACATGTTTGTGTACGTGAATTTTCAATAGACGCTCTCTTTTCTGGAGAAAATATTTTGACTAACTTGAGTGTATTGTAGTTAAATTGTAGCTAGGATTGAAGAAGTTTAAAAATGGTAATAATGCTCTCAATTACACAAACGGGTTTCTAACCTCAAATGCTATCCGCGTTTGGTTTGATACTGCTGCTGCTAAAAATGTAGTTAGTTGTTGGAACACAGTGAGTGGTTTTTGCGCAGATGACGTTACGCATTCTATCTCGTTAGGGTTAATTCTACTCATGTTAGGAACAAAATTATATTTATTATGGGAGAGTTTTACATACGGAAAATTTCCGCTGCTAGTTGTGCAGTGTTCCAAAGAGGTCACTTTTAAATAAAATATTAATCTGCGTGAATGATAGAAGAGAAATATGTTACTTGGTTATGAAGTTATTTTGTATTTTTTTTGTTTTTGTTGCAATTACCTAGTTTTTTAACGTAGAAAATAGAGACAAATTTGGCACACATGCGACACTAGCGCTTACCTAGTGGCGAAAATGATTGATTGTCAAACTTTCAACATTGATCTTCCCAACCTTAGTATAAGTAGCATTAAACTCGTATTCCTTCTAAGCGTGATAATACTGGAATCAGGAACCACATCGGGATGATAAGGCGCAGGTACAATAGTTATAGTCCGTTCACTGTTACTTCAGACTTTCCTGCAGTCCTGCCAAAGTTCTACTCCCAGGATGTTCCTCCACTTCATGCAGATATTACACTCAGTGTAACAACATTTTTCTTAAGATCTATTTCTTGTTAAGAGTTACCAACAAACCTATTTTCTCCTTATTTTAAATCACTTTAATTATAAAGATATATTATCATTTATAGGTAGAATGAAAGCAAAAGTTCACCTTAAATAAAAATAAGTTGCTTTTAATTTAACAGATGTGTAAAATGCTTGTGATACATGACATACTTAGGAAACAACCAAACACGTCGTGCATAGTATAATTTTTCATCACCCCCCCTGCAAAAGTGCGTTGAAACTGCGAATACACTGCAAACTGCCATCCCGGATTCGGTATTAACGCCACTGAGTCGATACTGAAAGTGCCGTGGTCCCTGTGTTTCGTTTTCCTGCACGCGACTGTAGCGAAATTCCTCTCTCAACCTTCTGCCGAAGCAGCATTCCATTTCTCTCCAACCAGGTCTCCCGCACACGAAGGCACGTGTTTCGACGCTTACAATAACCAGAACTTTGCTTTCTATTTTATACCCTCCCTTGGAACGGGGTGGCTACATGCGAGAGCGCCAACTGCGAATTGCATATAAAACTGAAATTTAAACGCGCATTTCACCGCCGGCGGTCATACACAAGTACTGGAGCAGCAAGACAGATAATTAATTATACGTTACTCTTTTATCCGCCCCGTTGCACAACAGAATGAAAATGTGAGCCATGGGCGGTATCGGAGTTCGGCTTTGCAAAGAGTTAGTGTGGGTTTATTTTTAGCGGAGGAAGGAAATTACGGCATGAACACGCAGGCGGTGATAGAGCCATTCATATATTTTATTTTTATTTCGTGAAACGCTACATGCCTGGTTTTAGGTAGAAGGAAATTTTTTATCAGTGTTCGTTCAGCGGAATCCATATCCAGGACGGTTAACCATTTATTTTTTTTAATGTTGATTACAAACTCCATTTATGCAATGCTTTGTTACTGACTAACATTTTTCGGAAACTAAGCTTTGCTTAGAAGCTTTATTGTATAACTAAAACGTTTAGTGGACGGTGATAAAAATACCTCGCTACTGTTTGCTATCATTCGAGGCGTTTTCTGCATTCGGGGATTATTATTAAAAGTTACAATATTTCGCAATGTGAATGAAGATGTAGGTATTATGATAACCATTAATGTGAATGTTTAGTTCACACTGAACTTGGACGTAGCGTGGCACAAGTTAATTTACATGTAATACAAGATTGTTAATTTCGATGCATTTCGAAGAATACGTTCTAGTATCTTCAGCATGTTTCATTTTAATACAAAACTGAAAATGTTAAATGTATGTGATATATATTGTAGAATAAATGCTAGATATCTTGATGTAGTCCATTCACTGTTACTGCTAACTTTTCGGAAGTCCTGCTGAGGTTATGCTTTCAGGATATCCTTCCGCCTCGTGAAAACAAAACCTAACCAAGGCGAGAGAATTCCACCAAAGGGACAACGCTCCACATTCGTGCGCACTCAGTTTAATAATATTTTTCATAAGGACTATTTATTATAGGCATCACCAATAAACGTATTTTCTCTCTGTTTTTAAATAGTAACTGTAAATTAGATATAATAATTAATGGGTAAAATATAAGTAAAATTTCAATTTAGCAGAAAATAAGGTAATTTTATGTTAAGAGAAGTATAAAACGTTTGTGATACATGTCATATTTAGGAAACAACTAAACACGCCGTACATGCGGTTAATTTTTCAAAGGTTTGATTCAAAAAGTGTGAGGAAACCGCAATTAGACAATACTATAGTTGCCTTCCTTTAATGGCAGGAGCGGATAGACCAGGGTTGGGTGGTCGGAAATACTACCAGGGTCCTCAAAGCCAAAGGCCCCTTCGACATGCATGAAAATAAAGGAGATAATTAACAGGACATTTTAAATAACCCGCAAGAGTGAAGTTAAGAGCAACGGGATAAGAAAAATGCAAGAAAGGAAAATAAACGATGAGTAGCGAGTGTTAAATCTGGCTAAATTTTAAACTCTAACTTAATGTCTTATTTCCAAAAAATCCTGCATATATTTATGAAGAAAATATTATGGTTTAAATTCGAACATTTCCTTGGGAAATACACACACCCCGACCTTCTATTTGCTTCCCCTTATTTTCCCTTTCGAAAAAAAAATCGTGTGAATCCACCTCTGTTTCCAATGGAGACCCCTATCCTTGCAGGCCACCTCTGAATAAGGCCAAGAAATGGATGATCTGTAGAGCATGTACCATACATGATATCTATTTGGTACACCGGCGTAGAATACCCAGTATTTTATCATAGTAAAATCAATATTAACTACAACAATTATCTCATAAATTGATTGCGTCCATTAAAAAAATGTATTATTAGTTGTGTGTTCTTTTAATGAATTTAATGTTACTGGCTTGACTTACGTAGGAATTCTGCTATATAGGTTTCAGAGTTGTCGAATTAAAACGATCAAAGTACCTTGCAACGAATATGAAAAAGCAAATTTTGGCCTAAACGTTGTTAATATTATCTGGCATTGAAAATATGAAAGTTTAATATATAAAAAAAAAGAATATGCTAAATAAATTTAAAGTATTTCGATAATATTCGGGAAGGTGAAATACACATATGTTCATAGGAAATTAAAAAATATTAATAAATAAATATTTTAAATTTCCAAATATGCTGCTGCCGTTAACTTTTACTCCGTTAGTGTGCTTACGTTTACCCAGTATAGACCTTTCTATCACGTGAATATACAGTCATAAGATGTTAACTATACCAGTTAAAATTTTAGCTTTGGGTTTTAGGGAAGGTTGTATTTATGCAATAAAATACAGTATTTTTTTAACCAATTTCATAGTCTCTCTGGGTTTCTTTTTAGCAGCGGCAAGCATCATACACCATTATAATGCGTTACAAATGCGATAATATAGTCCATAACGGTTACTTCCAGCTTTTCTGAAGCCCTGCAAAAAATTTGCTTTCGGGCTATTTCTCCGCTTCAAGCAATCAAAAATCGAAGCTTAACCGAGTCTAGAAAATTACACCAAAAGGACAACGCACCACATTCGTGCGTACTCAGTGTAATAATATTTCGCATAAGAACTATTTCTTACTAGGCATTACCAACACACCCATTTATCCCTGGCTTTATTCGTATTAATAATAATTAAAATAAGATATTTATATGTATAATGAAAATAAACGTTAATTTAACCAAAAAAAAGCACCTTATTATTAACGTATTAAGTATTATTAAGTATATAACGTTTGTGATACATGAAATATTAAGGAAATGACAAGCACCTAATACATGGAATGATTTTTCAAAGTTTTGATTTAAAAAGTGTGAAGAAATCGCGAATAGGCTATACAAGTTAATACACCTCCGAAGATAATCTAAGTGTGGCACTGTAGAAATACTGACCTGTAAACAAGAATCTTTAAACAATCCATAAGATAATAACCAAGTTTCTGGCGAATTAAAAAATTAATTCCACTTAAAAAAGTTTTAACAGTAACGAAATTCCTGCTTGAGTGCTCGTTTGTTCGCGGCCCAAATCAGTCAGCCAGAACATTCATCTCTGAAGCGGGAAAAGGAACAACAACACTATTTTCTTGGCTTGATATTTCTGCATTTAGACAACAGGCTAGAAATGGCTGTGAAATACTCTTTGTAACGTCAAGTGGCCTACTGTAATATTTAATGGTCTAATGAAGAAGCTTATTTTTGGCGTATACATTTCTGAAGAAACTTACGGGTATTTACCAGTATCGACGTTGGAAGTTCATTATGACGATCCTCATCTTCATGGAATAGGCCGTATTGCTTGTTTCGGCCCAGGACTCTGCCACATTCTCGGCTCTACAAGATTCTTCTTGGCCCATACTTCCAGACATGTTTCGGATAATTTACTTCCGTTCTGTTGAAATATCTAGGCTATTGTTATAATATCTATTAATTTGTGTCAACATCGGATTATCTTCCAATACATCATTAATAATTTTCTTTCTTAGTCTGTACATCCTCGAACATTATTTTTTAACACCCAGAGGAAATTCATTTCTGTTAATGGTATTATGATACTATCTTTTTTGTTACATTACATATACCATGTTATTAAATTACCCATATTATATAACAAAGAAATGCTGGAACTACCATTGTCTTCTAAATATTAATCTGTGATTAATTCCTTTTTTATTTTCAAGAGTTTTCCAAATAGTGGCACTCATGTGCTCTCAGGACGTCAATTTTCTATTATGAAACATTGCAGGTGAACATTTGCATTGTTTTGTTACTGTTATAAATACTGATATACGATTTATCTCCCCTTTTTACATTTTATACTCTGAATGTCAAGGTATTTAAACAAATTTTCTCCCACTCCAATGACTTGTCGATTCCTCTAAGTAGATCAGCAGTACAAGATAACTGGTCCTCGGACAGGGATACGGGGATGAGGACTGGGGACTGAAGACTGAACCGGCCAGTTTATAAAATAAGTAAATTGGCACACTATTCACCACTACCTTTACATTTATGTACATCAGAAGTACACGCAGAACCCAGCCAACAGTTGTTTGCTTTACTTCAATCCCCTACATTTTTAAATTTCACTGTATTTAAATTATTAAGAAAAAAAAATATTACTTTCGGATTGTTAACTTGTTTTCACATTTCCTTCCCAACATAAAGCAGTTGAAAGTAATCCGTGATATTAATTCACTGAGAGAAAACTCGAACATTTTGGTACTGTATATTATCTGCAGCACCTTTTAAACTCTTACCAAATATCCACTGCCGTTATAAGTTGTGCTTTTGTTTAAAACATACCCCGTGCAATGCTCGTCGATTACACGGAGTAAGCAAGATAAAATTACACCCAAGCAAGAACTGCTGCAATAAAAAATGATGTTGTTTTCCATAATGGGACACGCAACGTTTACGCACTCTCGGAAGTATCCAATGTCTGCCTTTCTCAGACTTGCACGCTTGTTGTTTCGTTAGCAGCCAACCACGCAGCTTCTCTAATATCAGCTCTGATTTTCGCCTGCGTCTCATTCAATTAACAGGAAAAAACAGCGTCAGCGTGGTTTCGTTTAATCAACATAAAAGTGTTCATTACTGAGACTCATCTCTCGCGTGGCAGTGGCTGTGGCATGGCGATGGCGTGGTGTTGGGGGGGGGGAGGAGGGGAGGTTTGCATTTCTGAAAGAGGGAGAGGAAAGGCGACAGAGGTACTCGGCCAACAAAAATGTCTGGATGCTTTCATTAGAACCTTAATTTCCGGCATGTTTTATGGCACAGCTTTATTGCTCCTAGCAGTGCTGCCTGGTTGGCAAAGTGCTAATTTTTCAAGTAGAAATATGTGAAATACAGTTTTCCTTGTGTTAATATTAATGTTACAAATATTTATTTTGTCGTTCAATTCGGTAATGCTTGTTGTACTGTATCTGCACTAAAGAAGAAACAGTCTTTGAACCATCACTCACAGATAGTCTCTAGCCGGGATATCCAACATACAATATAAAAACAAAAAAATGAGAATTCTACAGAAACACGAATACCTATTCATACAAATTACTATTTTAAATTTTTAAATACTTCTCCGATTGGATATGTTGAGTTTTCACAAAGATCATAATTTTATAAGTGATTGAGTAAATTTAAACAAAAAATTACTCTTATTCACCTGACACACTTTTCATATACTCATTATATAATAGAGCGATCGCTAAGCATAACTTGTTGTAAATGTTTTAAATGAAAAATAGTTGGTTTTTCAACTTATATCATAAACAACATCGTTTGATTATGTAGCGATGCTATTTCTGACTACAAGAAACTCTTGGCTTCCTAAAAAAAGTCGGAACTTCATAAGCGAATTGGTTCAGCAAACAACAAAAAATTTTAATCTAAGGAATAATTCTTTTATGGACACAAAAATACCGAGAAATTGTTTCGTAAATGTCAAATCTCATTTAGTTAGATTTTAAGGAAGTTCATAGAAATAGGCGAAGTTAAATAGTGTTATCTTATTGCACATTCCAGATACATAAAAGCATCAGCTCAATTGTTTAGTCTCTACATACCTGCAATCTGTAAATATAACTTGATAAACTTGCACGATATCCTGCACGCTGAACATCGTAACAGTGACAATTAATTAACGTAATTACGCGCAGAATAGAGTGAACATAGGAGGGATAAACATAAAAAGTCGTAACATGTTTATTCATCTGAAAAGTGTCAATTTGGTGTACAAAACGTTTGGTGACTGGAATATGTGAGTTTCTAGTGAAAAACCGTTAAAAAAATTTAAAAAAGTAAGAGAACACCAAGCCGATGTGATAATATATATAATTATGCTAAGAAATTAAAAAAATTTATTTTTTTGTCACTGGACGTATATTTGCTACATATCTGTTCATGGGTTTTGTATACCTGACGCGAATTAACCACATAGTGGGTTCTGTTCTGATAATATNATATATTTTTTTGTCACTGGACGTACATTTGCTACATATCTGTTCATGGGTTTTGTATACCTGACGCGAATTAACCACATAGTGGGTTCTGTTCTGATAATATGCATTTAGTATTATATTTGGTGTACTTACTCACTGCCGTATATTTTTCCACATCAAGAAGGAATAGAACTAGCGAATATTTTGTTTGTTCTGAAGGAAACAAGCTCTACAGACTCTAGTTAACAAATATTCGTACATAGTGCATTCTTAACCACGTTCTGACTACTAAGCATTTTATTTTTTCACTAGAGGCAAGCACAATTTTTGAGACAAATATTGGAAAATCGCCAAACTAAGTAGAGCCTTAGTGACCACTTTCATATAATGGTTCCACGACCTAGGACAAATAGTTATCCTTATTAATGAGTACTTAGATAGATGGAATGTTTGACAAATTATAAGTCTTTAACATTTTTGCAATAATTATATAAACACAAAACAATTATCTGGACCGTCTTTATAATTGCGACAACTCTTGATATTTTTTAGCATCGTCCTCCTGTTCCTACCTGTAAGTCAACGTTTTTGCAACAATTGTTACAAAGAAGCTTAGAGGAAAAATGGGATAGAGTGGCATGCGAGCAGCGAATTAGTCAATTCCCGTGTTCCAGCGTTGGATTCTTTTCTGCCAATAACAGTATCAAAAACGACTTATATAACAGTTGACGGCAAAACACTTTTTAAATAAACGCGTGCTTTGAAATGTCTGTACACTTCTTCTAACATTATTTTGATGCAACTTAACTCATTTGCAAAAATAATTGATCACACTGAAGGTGCCATCGCAGGGGCACGTAAGTGGCTACAGCCACAGGACACGGTAGTATTTAGAGGAAACATCAACATATTTTACCATACCAAGCATGTATTGCAGGAGACCAACACTTGCAGGGTGCACTTAGTATGGTGCTGTAATACCCGTAGCACGGAGACTGCCGGCGATACGGTCGGGTATGGAGGCGTACAGACGTTGGACGTTCTATTGAGGAAGCTCCTGCCGCAGCTGGCGCAACTGACCCTCCAAATCCACCGTAGTTGCCATCCAATATGGTCCCAAACATTGTCGATGGGTAAGAGGTCTGGGGACTTTGCTGGCCAAGGAAGCATGTTGTCATCACGAAGGCAGGCCAGCGACACCCATGCTGCGTGAGGCCGGGCAGTATCCTGCTGGAAAATGGAGTTGTCAATCTGCACAAGAAGGGGAGTGCACATGGTCGCAGAATTTCTTAGACGTATCGCTGCGCCGGCAGGTTTCCTTTAAACATCACCAGAAGGAAATGATGCCCCATACCATGACACCTGTCTTTGGGGCAGCGTGCCGCTCTACAATGAAGCGTGGATCACGGCACTGGCCAGGACGTCTCCAAACTCGAATTCGGTGGTCGTCTGTATCCAGACAGAACTGTGATTCGTCGCTGAACACCAGCCGTCGCCAATCCGCAAGCTGCTATGCTGCCGTGTTCCCGGCAGAAGGACACACGCGCTGGATGATGCTCAGGTCGTAATGGCAGACGCCGTAAGGGACGCTGGGACGACAGATCCCTATGTGCTAGCCACCTGGATATGGTACTTACTGGTGGGCACAGGCGTATCCCCAGCTACCGTGATGTGTCCCTGGATGGTGCGCAGTGACGCCCGTCGAGTGCTTAAAGCTTGTTGTACGATGAAACGATCCTCCTTACTCGTTGTCCACGGGGTTTGACGCAAGCCTTCTCGATGGGTGTGTGTATCCTCCTGTTCCCACTACGTCCAAAACAGACTCACAGTTTAGGCAGAAAGGGTCATGTGACTAGCAATGCGCCGAAACGTCCAGACTGCCTCTCTCAAACACATCCAGCTGGGCAAAGAGTTATCGAATGCACCCTCGGGGGCTCATTGAACATGGCTCTGTGGCCCACACTGTTATTAAGGCCTTATTTGCTGTCTTGCAGTATGTGAATAATGGAGGGACATATATGCCCCCTAGTGGCACATCCATGCCAGCACACCGTATTCAACAAGTGAAGATTATACTGATGTTGGTCAAAGTATTTTATTCAAAGAAAAGTGTGGTTGTTTTGAAAAGTCATATGTAAACGCACTGTTATGGTGTGATCAGGCCTTAGCAGAACGGCTTGCCTGATCACACCTTCAAACATTAAACCTGGAAACAAGCGGGATTGCAACGCCACCATTTGGTCGTCGATCCTTGCGAAAGAAGACAATTGCAGAAATCCCCTCCACCGGTCACTGAGCGGGGCCGCAGAACCACGCACTTCATATAGGCCGGCGTAACACCCGGAACGTGGTCTTTCGTCTTTAGTCCTTTGGGCGACCCGCCCAGCGAAGCAGACCAGAGAGATGGATGTGTCCGGCCGGCGTTAACCGTCTCGTAGGATCAGCCTCCGGCTACAACAAGGTGATGACTTTCCAGTTAGGTTTAATTAAAATGGCGTGAATCATAATCTAATTAAATAATCATCTTGGCATTCAATTTTAAGCTCCCCCTATCAATAGTAATTTAAATAGGAACAGTATAATCTTCATGTAATAAAACCTCATCAGATACTGTTGTGCTCTACCGAATAATGAGTCATTATTGAGCTACGCCCCTAAATAGTTTCAAGTACGAGATAGCTGAAAAGCTAGTTCGTAACAGCATGTTTATCACTGTTCACGTGACTTTGAAAGCAGTATTGCCGACGGACGAGTAACTGTCGGGCACATGCGCAGAGGGACGAAAATATGTCTACCTCATATTTAGTGTATGCAAAGAAGCAGACCGGTATATACTGCAGCCGGTCGTTTGAGAGCAACATTTTTGGAACATACCATTAGCCAATATATTGGCAGACATTGTGAAAGTAATGTTTCTGAAATAATACGTTATGAAAATTATTTATGCAACAGATCAAAGAAAACATGCACCAGTCTTCACCATCCGGCAGAAAGTTTTTAGGATTTTGGAGGTTTCAACGAGTATTGGGTTGGAACGTGAACCATCGCGACAGGAAATAGCGCAATTAAGGACCGTGAAGCCACTATTTCTTGCACAGTAGCGCACTGTCAAATTTGTTATCTGCAAATATAAGTCCGCCCGAATTACCTTGAGGATAAGTTTACCGAGAAGTCTGAGCGCAGACCATCGCTAATAGCCTGCGTGACGTCGGGTGTTGCACGTGGCGCTGACACCTTACCGAGCAACTGTTATGAGTGAGTGAAGATATATTTGGCCGGCTCTTAACATCGAGGTCTTGAGAGCCGACGAGGGCGAAGCGAGGTAAGTATGGAGCAGCGCCGGAATGAAAAGTCGGGGGAAACGGGCGATCCCCGAGAAAACCCGCCAACCAGCGTCATCGTCCGGCTCGATTCCCACATGCGAAAATCCGGGGGCGACCCCGCCGAGAATCCAACCCGGTTCACCTTGGTGGGAGGCGAGCAGTAAGCGACTGTTATGATGATAACGTGCGATGGGGCACTGTTCCGTGGACACCGGCTGCGTGGTGGGGTGTCTTCTTCATGGAACGGAAAATTATCAGAGAGTTTCCAGTGGTGTGTTTGAAGAGCGCATGAGAGAGAACATGGCCATCCTGAGGGCACGGGGGTGGTGTTGAGTGGTATTCTGCTGTGACTTGACACAAGGGCATGCGGTGCCTGCAAGACATCGTGCGACAGAGTTCCTCATTTAACTAGCAATTCACTAAAATTAAGATTGTGCTCCAAGTCGCACGGTTATGCATGGGAAGCTGTTTGGTAACGAAACATCCTAATTGCAGTGCGCTCCGAATCACGCGGGTTTACAGTGCTCATGAACAGTGATGCTGAGAACTAGGTGCAAATCTCTACCACTATCATCCTTGCCACATGGGTGTAACGTGTAGAAATCACGACTAGCGGCAGCTCTGGATGGAATGAACCCGCAGAATGTCAAGATATTCCTTCTTGAAGGCGGCATTAGCAGCAAAGAAACCAGTCTTCGGAAGTTAATCTGCCTGATCATTTTTAAGATCAAGTGAAAGCAACTTTCGGGTGCACCTTAAATCAGGCAAACAACTTTTATTGACTGCTCAATACTTCTGCAAATAAAAAGCTCCACTGCGACCAACGAACTGGGATGTAGAGCTTAACGTTTTTTTTGCGTGTTTTTATTACTTTTGTGTATTGAGTACACTCTTGTGTCCTTTCACCTTGCGGTTACCAATTCAATCACATTTTTTTGCCATCCTCTATGCTCAGACTATAATTTTCCAGAGAAATAGGACGCGCGCACTTCTTTTAAATTTGTGACGTCATAAATTGAAACCAAGGCAATCAGCTTAAAATGGAAAGATGGGTCGCATGCATCCGAGTACTGACATTAAAGAGTCGAAGTTTGGTTGAAATAGGTGTAACCATAAAAAATATACGCTAGAAGTAATTAAGGGACACGCATAAAGAGTAAACACAAACAGAGTAGATATTTTCTATTGCAAATTTGTATGTCATGTATTTTTGACTTTGAACAAAAATTCGTAAACGTTTGCTGCAACATTTTTTTCCTATGTGTAATTATTATATAGTAAAAAAATATTTCAATTTTGCCGTGTGCATATTATTAAAATGATAATTGCTGAACACATAAGCAAAACAGTAACATTTGATTGTAAGAGGAAACCTGCAAATAATTCGTAGAATTATTGCAACCATAGATATTGAAATCAAACATTGTAAAGCGTAGATGTGTTGTATACAAACAGAAAAACTATATTAACTAATGTAAAACTATGAACTTTATTTCCTTCTCAACGTACTTAAAGTTAAATATCGTCAAGAAAAATATAGCAGAACTCATTATAACAGTTAGAAATTTATTTAACGTTTCTAAAGATAAGCATGTATGTTGTATGATAAACATTAATCACTTCAACAGAAAGCATCTAGGAATTAAGGGGCTTTTCGGACTAGGTATTAAAAAGGAGAAAAATAGACAGAAAAAAATTCTGGTATTTAAGTGGCTTAAAACGTTTCCACCTTGTTTAATTTATTTTGTAACAGAATAAAAACCACTTGGAGAAATATTCTTAACAATTTTCAGGCATCCGCAGAGCATTCCAAGTCTTATCATCCAGGTTGGTTAATTCCTCTGTATACGCAGCGTAAAAGTATACATGTATAAATCCTTCGAGATTAAACACAAGCCATTCGTCGTTCCAGCAGAAAAATAACCGTTACGGCAAGAGAGAAGGAAAATGTGGAAGTGGCGCTAACAAGGTTAAGTGCGCTTGGCAACAACATTATTAATTTTTGTGTTTCTTTATTTTTCCTTTCCTGACGAAAGTGAATGGTGGGAGGTGGGGTGGGGAAAAGAATTTCTCATTTCCTTTGCTTATAAAGTTTCCTCTAGCTACTTTACCGTAATTATATTTACTTTCGTAACGCTTCTTTCGGGAAACTGTGGACTTCCTTCACTCACTGAGCTTCCTGTGCTGCTGGCTTCTTGTGCCTAACCTTCCCTGAAAAATACATTTATGGCAACAGTAATTGGTAAATAAAATAATTTAAATAAACATTTGTTGTGCAAATATTAAGATAATTTATAATTTTTAACTTTTTGATTATTAAATATTTTTACTTGGGACTCAACCACATTTTGCTCAGACTTTTCAATTAAGATCTGACGGGGTCGTCTGCTACATATGCCTTAATACATTAAATTTCTACAACGTGGAAACATTTGCACCAAATGTTTTCAAACTGTTACAGTAAAATATGAAGTTTATTGAACATAAGGATTATACAATAACTATTTACGTGACCATTGGTGGGGGGAGCTTAAATCGAATACCAAGATGTTAATTAATTATAATAAGTTGTATTACCACTCACCACTACTATTACAATCTAATTGGAAAGTCCTCACATTGTTAATGTTGCCGGAGGCTGATTCTAGGAGGCGGTTAACGACGTCCGGACACACCCATCTCCACGTCTTCTTGTTCCGCTTCCCTGATGACAAAAGGTTCCACTCCCAGTGTCACGATGTCCTATATCGGGCGCGTTGTTTAATATTTTCGGCTCCGTTTACTGACTGGTGGAGGGGTTTTCTGCAACTGTCTTTCAAGAGATGTTCTTGCAATCACGCATTACTGCTTGATAAATTTAATATTGACACTAATTATTTTTACACCCCAACCAGTTGATTGCGCTATATAAAAACCCAAAAAGTGGAACTAAATTTTTTTCAGAGCGGTTATGATATAAAACAACCTGTAAGTTGACATGAAATATTAAGGTCTTGAAAGGAACCACTCTGCGTTTAAGGTGGAATACATACATTGCTTTAGTCACAATTGCGCCATTGAAACTGTAGAGTTAGCAACTGTTTGAATATTTATCTTTGTAATAGTTAGTAAATTCTTGCTAGGATAGTAATGGAAAGATTTTTTTCAGAAATTCACTATTTTGCTTACGATACAAGGCACAAAAAATGAGAAAGATATTCGGCTATAGATAATTTGCTGTTAACTGAACAAATTTGAAGTCAACAGCTGAAAAGAAAAATCCCTTCCGGCAGATGCATATATTTTAATTTTAGCATGGTCTGAAGTATCTACAGTTATATTAGCAGTTAATTAAAATAATATAAGTATAATTTTTGGAAAAATAGTGGTAAATGAAATAGTATTATTACCAAATAATCGAAAAATATGAGTTTCACTAGTGAACCGGCCCGGCTTCGCTGGGTAGAATTGAGTTTTACAGTTATAAACTAATTAATAAATTGGTAAAAAAAAACAATTCATTTATGTGAAAACAAAATTATAAAATTATACTATATTGGCCTAGGGTTTAAACTGATTACGACAACCCAAAAGTAAGGAAATATTTTTTATCTGATAGCCAAGAAGAAGGATGGGTGACTGTTTAGTGGCATAACATTCGAGTGCTTTCGGGCTTCGGAGGGCACGTTAAAAATTCTGTCCCAGTTGTTATCGATTGATAGCAGTCTTTAAGCCATTTCAGAGGACCTTGGGTGGCCTGATAAACTCTGACACCAGAGGAAAAAAATATTTCGGCCACGTTCCCAGTCGTTGCAGAATTACGTTTTGTTGTTATTCCACATGAACCGTACAATTTTCCGGGATGAAAAGTATTATATGTCCTATTTAAGGACCAAAAGTATCTACATACCAAATTTCATCAAAATCCGTTCAGCCGTTATGGAGCTGAGTGGTAACAAACATACACACAGACACAGACTTCCGCATTTATAATATTAGTAGGATTTTAAAAGTACAGCAGTCTGAAAAGTGTTTTTGGTCACGTAGAATGGTCCCAGAAAAATAATTGCAACACGCGATAATTGTTTTCCCTAATGGCTTGAAATGTGAGGTTCTTTGAGTTACGAACGTATATCACGAATGAGTTCAGTAATTTCGCTTAAAAACGTGTGAATTAGAAAAAACGTGCTTAGAGAAATGTATGTATACGTCGTGGTGGGCGCGAACAGGGTGTACGAAGACCTCATAAGGTCGGCATCTTCTGACGACACTTGCGATCGAGCAAATCTTTTCGCTTGTTCTTGAGACGATGCTCATGAAAGACTTGATTTTCGTCTGCGAGGCATTATTTATTTAACAGACTATGAAAAACTAAACGACAAAAAGACAGTCGAAAAAGTAAAGAAAACAAATACCAAACCAACTAATCCAATTCAAAGTGCAAATCAGTACCAAAAGTCAATCCAGTCTAATAAATTGAACAATATTAGAATATTACTAAACAACAAAACCCAAAACGAAAAGCGAATCAAAGGAAACCAAAAGCAAATGCAGTCAATTGAAACTATTTGAACGTCATCTATTGTCAATTTTTAAAACTACAACTGGTATGTCGTTAATCATAGAATAATTAAAGGAAATTACACATTGAGTAAATTTTTTGAGATATTTTCTCGGGATAAAAATAAGCCTATGTCACTTCCCGGCCCTCCAATTATCTCCGTGCAAAAAAAAAACGTCGATCCGTTGCGACGTGAAAGAAGGACAAACAAACAAACAAACGCACACACTTTCGCGTTTATAATATTAGTATAGATTGCAAAATCAAATAATTTATGCCACAGAGACAATTTCACAGTCACATGGTCAGCACATGGGTTCCAGTCGTTAGGTTAACGCCATGAAATAGTTAACTTATAAATTTGAAGAAATGCTACAAAACCCGCATAGTGAATAAATAAAGCACTTAGCTAACTCAGCTGTACCGGCCATTTTTTCGAGGAGACGATAAGGGTTTGCCCCATCTGGCTGAAAAAACAGTTCGTCATACATACATTATGAATGAAATGTACAAATATAAGGTACGTATGAACCAACGACTGACACATTAAATCCAGGGTACAGTGTCTTGCCAGACACGTAAACTAAATACACGTACAAATGGCACACCTCGAGAAAAATTTACTTCTACGGCGGCAACGTTACATCCCAGTCATTGGAGTAGTATTCGATACAATAATAATCAGTGATGTTATATTATCGTTATTATTGTCTGTTATTAATAAACAACTCGTACTCTTACGAATTGTGATGTGCGCAGTATCATTTAAAATCTTGGAAATGTGTTGGTTTATTCGTAAAATTAACCATGTTCTGTCTCAAACAAACAAAAGGCCATCATTTGATCGGCCTCTTCAAAATGACAGTTGTTTCTGACACGTGGAATTGCAATAACAACGAGGGGCATCCATTATCCTGGCCTATGGCCGTTAGCACAAGGGAGTTATATTACTTTAGAGCGTAGCACTCGTGTAGCGAGGATGTCGTACCTATAACGGTTCACTAAACACTGAACCATAAGACTTGATCTCCGGGAGTCAAAAATACGTGAAATAGATCGCGAGGACTATACTTGTCGTAAATACTGTGACCATCTCAAATGTTTCGATTTACATAGTAATTGATTTAATTCGTGGTTAGCACGTTTTGTTTTGGATAATCTTGGAGAAGATAACTTGTCATCCCAGAAAATTCTCTTAAAACAGTTTAATTTTTATTAAAGAACTGTTTTTAACGATCTTTAGGTATTGACCAGGTATTTACAGAATGCACCCAGGGCGTGATGTATCATGTTCGTTATTTCACAGAATATTTGACAGATATCCTCGATTCCGCACGAAATTACTTATAAGTGTCAGTGTATGAACAAATAAGGCATGAATACAGGCGCCGTCTGCTTGTTTCCAGATCCCCCTCCCCTCCCACAAACTTTCTGTTACCATACCTACGTTCATTTAGATCTTATCGCGCTCTATATATCTTTTTCCTTTTCTCTCTAACTGTCCGATTGCATATTTGCGCGTATGGTTATGCACTTATGAAAAAATTATTTTTATGTAGGCCAAGGATTAAAAAATTTAATAAAATAATTTTTACTGGAAAATGTTGTTTTGATTACGTTGTCTGCTCCATTGAAGTGCTTAGTTCCTAGGCTACGATGTCCGTATGTGTGTTAAGACTCTGTTTACTGTACACTGGCTGCATTTGGACCTCCTTACCAGTACTTTGTGATAGTTCATACTACCTAGACGTAGGACGTGTGGAAGATGGTAAGTGCTGCGAAGGACGGCTTTCTCTTTATTCTTCATAATTCACAGAATTTTTAAATTGGTTTTTGTGTTTCGTGAGAGAGTGCTGATAAATGGTGCAGTTAAATGGATCATACAATTAAAGGCAGTTAACATTGTCATATTATGATAGCACGTGAACTGCTTGCTCTGGAATCCTGCAAAAACACGAGTGACGTTCTAATTTCCTGTAGTCTTATGTTCTTGATGTGAAAAGGCATTGTTCCGTTTGAAAAAATGTTCTTTATTTACGAAATACACATTCTAACAGTTATGAAAATATGTGTATAGGCTGCAATTGTCAGCCCTTGTCTAAACTTCAGTTCTGTGAAACCATTACGTCAATAGCACCTTTGATATCAGAAATATTTGCGGTGCAAGTTTTAGATGATTCATCCTATTATATATATATATATATATATATATATATATAATAAGACAAGCCGTCTACAGTAAGTAATAAATGCTTATTACATGAAGTAGTGGCCAATCACCATCACCTGAGGCGTGTGGTGACCATGCTGATAGAAACGTGGAGGGGTGACCGCTTCCCTTGTCCCTCCGTACTCAGCACCTGTGGTCATAAACATGTTTTATCCATTTCAGTGCCCGCCTTATATTTGTTATTTATTGGCCATATTGCGTATACATTTCATTTATGTCGTAAACAGTCCAGTTATCTGACCGGCGATGGTTATGATCGGTACGAGCCTCATGCTAGTATGACGAGGAGGTAAAGTCGATCATGGTAATTGAGACTGTCAGAATGAGCAAAAGTTAAATACATGCAAAATTCACGGTATCTTTTGCATTTTGTATTTTGAACTCCCGCCTATCTGGAAGTTTGTGCCGCATTTGAGATGAGTTACGCGGGGGCGATAAGGGCGACACTGCCACGCGCATCAAGTGAGACATCGCCGCTGAGCGCAAAGCTCTCTATTGGCGTGCAGTGTTCTCGTCGTGCTGCGTCTACCTATGGAATTTTCAGCTGTGACCCTATTATACTATTGGCGGGAAGTCTGTAGGGTGGTTCAATGCAGAGGGTCCTTATGTATGTGCCTGACGCGTATATTTTGAGATACGGCGCTTTGAAAAAGCGGGTTTTTAAAGCCATTTTGGAGTACTCTGAAATATTTTTTCTTATTTACGTGACGTCGAAGCACTCAAAAGCTCTCGTATGAAGTGTACGTTCTTTTTGTAGGACAGCAAATTGGACGCACGTTTTATAGTTTCGTGGGAAAACGTGTATTTCAAACATACTGTAACGCAGTTCAAGCGCCAGGTAGGCGGGAACCTTAATCACGTGTAAGTTTGTAGTCCGTTTGCATTTGAACACGCCCGTAAAACCTCAGCGCAAATCAACATATCCTTCATAATAATGTGCCATTATCATGTGCAGTCTTATAAGAATGGGAATAATTTCACAACCAGACAGCAACCAATGAATTAAAAACACTGGCTCGATTATGTACATATGTGTGAAGTCCAATGTCTTGCGAAATAATAGCGCGAATTTTTCAGGTCCCCGCCAATAACGTGTTATCATTGAGTCGTTTTTAGCCTACTTTCCGAAGGAAAGAAAGACTTATGAGATCACTTTCCTACCTGTGTGAGTAGGTATGCGTGTGTGTGTTTCTGTGTATGACTGTGCGTAGATGTGTCACCCTCTTTTCAATCTTTGAACACGTCGACCGTATTTCAGCAAATTTGGTACACATATAATACTCTATAAGGACACCTGACTTTTATTGTTTTCAAACACTTCAGGCACTTTCAAAATGGCTGCCATTTAACTTTTTTTTGGGTGATATGTCATATCTCGGGAACCATTTAACCAATTTAAACCAAATTCCGTATGCTGGCAGAGCATTGTATAAACATTAAATTTCGAAATGAATATTTTTGTTGGTCAGTCATTTTAGAAATAGCACCAATATAAAACATATATATTTTAATTTGTATTTCGAAAAATATTTAATTAATTTTCACAAAATTTGGCATGTAAGTTATACTATGGTAGGCGATATAAACGCAAGTGATTGAACTTGATTAGTTACTTATTTTCAAAATGCTGGGCACACAATATTTTTAAGTTTGTTTGGTATATTTGCCATACCATTTAACCATTTTTGAACGAATTTTGTATAGTGAAATTACTTTTTATAAGCCTCATATATACCAACAAATATTCACTCTTATCGGCCATTTTTAAAGATAGCGCCATATGAATAAATACATTAATTTTGTCATATATAGTTAAATAATGAACTGATTTCTACTAAATTTGGCAAACAAGTAGTACTGATGCAGGTGATGTTAAGTGATAGGTTTTAAGAATGTCGGACACTTATTTTCAAAATGGCTGCCGTATTGGCATTTTTAGCGTAGAATGCTATATCGTCGAAACCATGAAATAAATTCCAACTAAACTTTGTATGCTGGCAGTAGATATTATAACTATCAACTGTATCTCGGGAAAAAATTTACAGATGCCTTCCGAATTTGGCAATCAAATATTACTGCAGTAGGCGGCGTAAACTGGTGTGTTTTATGTACGTCAAGCACTGTTGTTCAAAATGGTGGCTATATAAACGTTATAGTTCAGTATATTTTATTAACGAAACAAATTCAAACTTAAATTTGTATGCTGGCAGTACCTATTACAACCATCACATTTGTGTACGAGGAGCCTAATTTCCTTGCCATTTTGTAAGATAGTGCCACCAATAAAAATAGTTTTTATCTCATATCTAAGGAAACAATCAACCTATTCTCACAAAATTTGGCGAAGATGTTGTTATAACATAACCCATCCATAACAATAAATGTTTTTTTAAGTAGGGCACACTTATTTTCAGAATGGAGACTATAAAATCATTTTAGTTTCGTGTACTGTATCTACGAAACTGTGTAATATATTTTTACTTGTATTTGTATATTGGCAGTGTACAATCATCGAAATTTTGTTCTCCATTTATGAAGTCACCACATGAAAATTATGGAGTTTTTATGCCATGTCTCGAGGACCAATCAACCGATTTTCCCCTAATGTTACACTGGAGCATTTCAAATAAATTTGTCCCAAATTGTGCACACCATAAATTAATGCTACAGAAGGCAATATAAAATTTTCATGATTTAAATTGGCCAGACAACAATGTCCAAATTGGCAGCACCATAAATCATTTGATTAATTTTGCCCCATATATGAAACAATTTAACCAAATTCAACCAAAATTCGTATGTAGACGCATACATTAATATCAACGTATCTAGAGACTCTTTTTCTGGCAATTTTGTACGATAGCTTCAAATGAGAAAATACGTCTTTAAAGTCATATATCAGGGACCAAACAATCGATTTCCACCAAATTCTTCACACAACTAGCGCTACGGTAGGCCATGTAAGCTTACATGTTTTAAGTGGCTCAGTCACTTATTTTCAAAATGATGGCCGTACAAATATTTTAGGTTAGTAAACCTTATCATTGGAAACATTAAACTGATTAAATACGAAGTTGATGCTCCAAATTCAAACTCCATAATTCAGTGGGCTGCACGCTATCTTATGGTAAGATATTTTGTGGGTTTGAGTGCCGGCAATGTACGTGTGTATTTGTAATTGTCTCACTACTGTTTCATAAGTTACTGGTTTCATTTCTAAAGTTATTGAATTCAAAGAGAAGTCCAGTCCTTCTTACCAAATCAGCTTTTACGAAATTATTTTAAAAAAATTGCACTTATGTCGAGGAAAGTAGGCTCATTAGTTAGATCAGTAAGTTCTTGTTTTTTAAGCGACCAAGAGACCAAAGACCAATGTAATAGCAGCCCCGTTAAACTGAAATATTTGTACAGTATCTATATTGGATTAATGTACAAATATACTGCGCAGTAGTCACATTAGTTAATGTGTTTCGGTTTATACTTGTGATACGCCCGTGTTGAATGAATAAAGGTTTTTTCTGCATGCAGGTACTGGCCGTCCTTCTTAAACAAACATTTTAATTTCATGACCACGCAACCGTAACACACGGCGTCGATAGGGAAAGGTAGCTGGCCAAAAAGGAAACCATTTTCCTTCAAGAGATTTTTGCATTCAGTGTCCAATCGTGTGCCTTCGTCCTCGTCGTTCATAATAGCTTGGAGCAAAAGCGGCAGCTTCGCGCAGTTTAATACGGGATTAATGAATTAATTTCGTAAGCCCAGCGTAAAAGAGAAGGTGTAGAGGGGGAGGGGTCCTCGGCGTGGGAAGCTGGTGGAACAGATAATCACCCATAAATGACGGCGGAAGAGGCAGGCCGTTTCGTATAGTGAATATGGGGGTAGTGCGATCTCGCTGGCCGCGCAGAACCAGTCTCCGTGTACCAACATTGAACAACTTTTCTGCCAACGCGGCTATAACAAATGACGTGGATAGATTTAAGTTTAGAACACTGTTTAGTAAACAAGTGCTTTGAAACCCATATATACTTCCTATAACCAATGTGTAAAACAGTTCGATTAAATAAAAACGGGTAAAAGTATTTTATTCATATAAAAGTGCTTGTATTTCGAAAATTAAAACGTAAAACTTTCATCACCGCTGAGAATGTGATTTTGACAGCTGTGTTGTTTTGTGGTAGGTAGGTCAATGCTGGGTACAGGCACAGAAAACGAAGAATCGGTCTACCTAATCTTTCTATGGGCCATTACACTGGACGAGATTTTCGTGCCTGGCACTGGAAATAAAACCTAGCACGATACTCGGGAGCTAAGGACTCAGACAGGCTCAATCAGTGCACTGCGCCTCTAGATGAAATGTTAGTGGCTAAAAAAAAGCCACAGCACAGAGCTGTCGGCACCGTAAGTGTCTTTCTACATCATGCTGAGAACCAGTGGCGTGTCGTGAAGCGTTGCAAGGTAATGTGGTGCTTGCTCAGTGCTGTACACACTCGGCCTACGCATCAGGAGCCAGGAGAAACTGAACGTATTGCGGCCACTCACGAGAGAGCGGCGATGCACCCATTAAACACGTCCGTGACGTCAACTGCACTGCCACGTATAAGTGGCCGATGTGTAAACTAGCGAACGATTAGGTATAGCACAGAGCAAACCCCAGCTTAGCTTGCAAAAGATCGCCACACGCCGCTGCTGTTTCGTCCCTTTAAGGTGCTCTCTTAGTTCTCGTCGTCCTCCCAGGACAACGCCGAAGCTGTGTCGACCCTAAGTGTGCCGCTCCGTCGCTGGAGTCCATTCACGGTTCCTTTTAACTTTTATGAAGCCCTGCTAAAGTTCTGCTTCCAGGAGATTCCTCCGTCTTATGCAAACAAAGCTTAACTGAGTCTAGAAAATTATGCACCGCATTTGTCCGAACTCAGTTCAATAATACTTTCCTTGAGATCTATTTCTTTCTAGGCATTACCGACACACCTCTTTTCTTCGTGTTTTATTATATTAATTATAAATTTAATCCTATAGTTTATAGAAAAAACTGTATGTAAAAAAATATAAATTAATTCAAATACGAAAATTTTATGTCGACACAAGTGTAAAACGCTTGTGATACTTGGCATATTTAGGAAACAATTAAGCACGTCATACATGAGGTGATTCTTCAAAGTTTTGACTCAAAAGTGTGAAGAAACAGCAAATACATAACAGGTGTTTTTTTTTTTTACGTTAATACGTTTTTAAAACCACACCGAGTCATGTGGTGCCGGTACGGGCACGGCGAAGTAACGNTACATAAAAGGTGTTTTTTTTTTTTTACGTTAATACGTTTTTAAAACCACACCGAGTCATGTGGTGCCGGTACGGGCACGGCGAAGTAACGTTTGTATCGTGACTGATAACGTGATTGAAATAAATGCCTCCTTACACCACGTATACGACTACGACGTGAGCGTCACCTTGAGTTGTCGCAGGTGGGGGCCCGCGGCGACGGACGGCAATTTTGGACGTAGGCGAAAAATTCTGGGCAGCATCTCGCGTCTCCGATGTGCCGGCGCGCTGATATCGGCGCCAATCGAAAAATATCGCCTAGGCTTGTCGATTTAATCTGTAAAATTAGAGTATTCATTTCGTTACTTTGATTCCCTTCCCTTGTCTCAAAGACTATGTAACTCGCTAACGCATACGTATTTACGTAAAACTCGCGGTAATGTCCTCAACACAGTTACACGCCGATTATTTTCCTACCGGAGAAATTCCAGCCAAAGTAAGGTTACTTCTACAACAGATTGTGAAGATTAAAAGTTAAAAGTTTAGGAAAGGAAAAATTTTCGCCACTAGGTAAGCAATAGAATGGAAAAGGTACCAGATTTTCTCTACTTTCTACCTTAAAAACTGGATATTTGCAATAATCATAAATCAAATATAAAATAACTTGGTAACTAAATAACATCATTCTCTTTTATAGTTAACGTAGCTTAAAATTTTAATTAAATTAAATTCAACTCTATAGTTTGGAACACTGCGCACCTAGTGGCGGAAATTTTCCGTTTGCCAAACTCTCCATAAGAAATCTCGTTTCGTTCCCAACCTGGGTATAATTAACCTTAGACAAGGAAGAGAAATGGAGAGCGGAACACGGATAAGAGTGACGTGTTGGTGTGTTGGTTTTTTGGAGGAGGGGGGTATGGGGAGCGTGTAAAACATAAGTGCGGCTGACAGAACTCGCTTGCTCGTCAGCCCACATCTGCCCGTCATTAATCTGCATTTACTTTCACGACGGGCTCCCGCCNCTGCCCGTCATTAATCTGCATTTACTTTCACGACGGGCTCCCGCCTTGCAGGAATACAAGAAGCAGAAGTCTCGTGCGTGTAGCAAGTGTGGCAGGTTTTCTGCAGAAGCTGGATCAATCGCAAGGACACAGCTTCTGTCCAAATATTTTCCTGGACCACGGGCATATCTAGAAGGGTGTGAAGTACGGTGGCTGCGACCTTTCCTCCCCCGAAATGACAGTTTTATAGCTGAAGGCAGTTCACGATCAAAACTGAGCACTTTTAAAAGTCCTGCTTGAGATTTAGTTTCATGGACAATGTATATTCTTCCACCATATGTAAAATTAACATTGCCATGCGTCTGATCACTCTATTGACGGGTCACCCAATTAAAACTTTGAAATTATTACACAAGTAAATTTTACAAAGTTGCTAATTTTCAATACACCTCACGCTTTTCATTCAACGTTAAGACATCGAACTACTTTCCTCCGCCGTTACCAACATTACTGTGAATGAGTGAGTGAAGAGATTTAGGCGGCTCTTAACATCGAGATCTTGAGAGCCGATGAGGATAAAGTGAGGTGAGTATGGAGCGGCGCCGGAATGAAAGAGCGGGGGAAACGGGAGATCCCCGAGGAAGCCCGCCGACCAGCGGCATTGTCCGGCACTATTACCACTTAGGAAAATCCGGAGTGAACCGTCCGGGGATCGAACCCTGTTCGCCTTCGTGGAAGGCGAGCAGTCTAACTGCTCAGACACCGTTGCCCCAAACTTTACTGTGCGCATTGTTACGATTGGCCTCGTTGTGCAACAGCTGTCTAAGCGAAAGCCGACAAAGAGGCCACAGCCGCGCTGAAATGCATAACATCGGACCGGAATCGATTGCAGCAACCGGCGGAGAGTTACGCAAAGAGGCACAGGAAAATGTAGGTCCTGCTGGCCTAAGAGCATTTCGACATAATTAGAGCAAGCTGCGAGGACACAGTCTGCGGAGCCAATCAGATCGATCTACGTCATTACACACGTGGAGGGGCGAGAAGGGTGAACTAGGGCG
>NQII01002071.1:11168-21997 GCA_002778355.1 Clitarchus hookeri
AAAAAAAAAAAAAAAAAAAAAAAAAAACATCATGGTTCCAAGTCGATCCAGGTACATCACACATTTTGAGATAGAATGTAAAATGAAATTAAAATTTTCCATTGGACAGGACAAAGTCTGCCGGGTTTATTAAATAAAAACAGTATTTAAAATGTTAAGATATAATTTTATTTCAATTTTTGTTACATTCATAGTACAGTTCTATATCCGTGTAGACTTTTTTGGGGTGGCTAAGGGCTTTATAGTTTCCCCTGTTACCCCCCTCCACCCACAAAACCAGGCTCCGCCACTGATAAACAGATCGTCTACACAAGGACATAGGCACGACTGAGGGTCAAAACAGACAGAACCGGGATAAAGCTCTGCCAGGAATTCAGAAATCTATCGGTGCATCCTCCAGTGGTGAATACATCAGGGAACATCACCTAAAGAATTTCCGAACGCCAGGTGGAATGTTACGATATTTAAGTAGAAAACAAAGGCGTAGGCTTGGGTGTAAAACATAATAAATGACTTGACAAAAAAGCATTAAACGATGACATAGAATAATTTAAAAACAGACAAATATCTACAATTTCCATACATTAATTTTATTTAGAACATGTCATGCCTGAGCTCATCAGCAGTATTTGCGTCTACTTCCAGATGCAAATGAATTCCATTAAACTGTAATATTGTAATGTTCCCCTCGCCCGTTTATAGAACTCTACGTTCAAATGCATCTTGCTCAATTTTTGAATGCAAGGAAGTTAATGAAAGGGAGTTTTTTTTCTCATTCCTTTAGGAAGCGTTCGAACATTCATGGGTGGATGTTTCGGTGCACATCCACCAGATTCATTGAACTTCCAGGCCAGTTGAACTTATTATCAGTCATTTGAACCAGACTGAAGCGAAGCAGTAGTTTAGGAACTCCTGTTGTTCATCTGTGGATTGGGCAGCGAAGGTGGGGGGAGCGTGGCGGCCACAGTTCCACCCACGGCGGGCTCAGTCCCGCACATGGGAGTCGTACTGGACGACGCCGCTTGCCGGCCGGCGTGCTTCCCCCCGCCCTTGCATTCCAGCGCCGCTCTATCCTAGGGTCTAATGTCATGTCCTGTCCGGGGATGACGGGCGCCTAGTGTGGAAAGTCCGTCACAATGAGGATGTTGCCGGTGAGTTTGCGAAAATGCGGGTGACGGTAGTATCGCAGAACCCTCGGTGCCTGGTATTGTGGGAAGAAGAAAAAAGTCCTACAAATGCCGGCTGCAGAAATTTGAAAACAGTTCTGCAGCTAATTAAGAGAGCTCCCTGAGGATGATGCACCAAAGACTATACATAAGTTAGACAGATTTATCGCCTTCTGCGCGTGTACCCTAACGCCACTACAACTGTTAAAGTCGCATGGTCAGCAGTAATGAACGTGTTTATTTCTCAACTTACAAAACACAAGCACTTTCAAATGAATACAATACTTTTACCGATTTGATTTTCATCTAATTGCATTAAAAATTGGTAAGAGGAAGTATACAAACATCTCAAAGCCGTTTTTAACATAAACAGTTTTCTTATCTTATAATCCTATCCCCGTCATTTATGGTAGTCGTATTGGAAGAAAATGAGTTCAATGTTGGAACACGTAGACTGGTTTTGCGCAGCTAGCGTAATCACCCTACCCTANTAGATGTAGTAAGGCCGGAACCACGCCGCCTTCACATTTCACGACCTCACCACGTTCGTGTAAGTCGGTTGTGCCTTGAGTTGGCGTTTTCCAGCGAGACCCGTTAGGCCGGGATTATGGCGACTGCACGTCGTACGTACCACGCATCACGCTACACTTTCACGTGTACGTAAAACGTGGTCTTTCTGGGCGGTACATATGATGCTTGACGTAACCACGTAACATAAAAATGCCAGCGATAAGATTTGCTGCTGCTCAGATTGAAAACTATGAAAAATAAAGATATATCGCTGGGCGTACTTGTGTTTGAACACTGATGTGGCTAGAACAGGTTGCCGAAGTATGGCGTTCGTGATTCATACGAATTTTGAAAACAACTAGCAGATCACCGTAACCTCCATCACAAAATATCTCTGGGATATGTAGACATTTTTTGGTTTGTATGGAGATAAATCATATATCTTTGATCTGCTCAGAAAATTTAATTGTGTTTCATGAGGTAGGGCTATTAAAAATTGCAAACTTAATGGTAAACATTCTGTCTTTCAGGCAAGCATTTTTTACCCATCTGAGAAACACAGTGAACTGTGGCAATATTTACAAATTAAAAAGCAAAAAAAATTTATCCTAGCCTAACTTTTGTTACTCTTTCTTCCTCATTTCCGGGAGAAAATTATATATGCTGCAGATAAATTAAAAACGTGAGCAGCCGACATAGCTGAACTAAAAATAGGCCCATAGAAAACGAAGATAACACAACATTGTCCCTACTGGGATTGGGCAGAGAGATCACGTGGAGCAGAGTCACGTATCATGTATAAGCTGGGCATTGACTAACTTTTCCGTTACGTAAAATGATGGTGACAGGTCTCCTTGAAACACACATATTCATGCTGTTGCTGGCTTACGTGAACGTGTTACTCCTTACGTGTTACGTGACAAGTGAAGTCATCGTGATTTGGCCTTACAGTCGTTGCTTTTAACATAGCTTGTGTTATTGAAGCTTGAGTTTAATATAAGTTTATACTAGTAAAGGTGGTTTTAATTTTACTGTATTATATACTTGTCATATTTATAATAAACAACGGCTATTGCCTTTCTTCAATAATAACATTCATTTTGTAATGTTGTCGCTTAATGATGTCCCCCCNAAATTAGTGATCGAGTTTGGCACTATTAGGTTTCTGCCCTCTAGAAGTTACTGAAGCGTAGCTATTGAGAGGGCATGATGAACGTCGACTGCTGGGGGAAATTTGATGCCTTTAGTCTACAGAGGTTTACACAATAAATAACTTAATCAGTAGACATTTTTGCAATGCTTCGACCCAATCCACAACGGAGTTGTTGCTGTTCAATACAGTGGAAATCTTTGATACACATTAAATGTAGTCAATTACCGAAAAACATTCATTGAAATAAACAAATTTAATTTTTTTTATTTTAAATTATGCACCTACATATTAATGTATACTGACCCGTTTTGAAAAACAACCGTCGAAAACAAAAGTACGAATAAGTAAACAAATGTTTTAATTGATAGAATACAGCACACACAGTTTCTATTGATCGAACTTTCGCACTAGCGTTGCTATTGTTTCTTTTGAATTCTGGAAGGTTTAAGCTTCCTGCCTAAGTTTATTTTTATTGTGTTAACCTCTTTAAGATCCGACTGCATATAAATTTCAATCAGTAATTTAATACCGTCATCCGAAATCTCAGTTTAGGAAACCCGACTTTCTAAAGCGAGTTTTTTGCTAAAATGTCTTAAACCAGAAGAAGAAACTCGTGGGGTTGTTTTCCAAAGGTTTACTTTTAAAAAGTGTGAACATACCTAGAATAGACTGTATTTGATTTTACATAATGCCAAAACCAAAATGTAGAACACAATTGGAATTAACTTTGTAGACAAGGCAGGGTGACGTGAACATTCAGTTGACGGAAGTGTGTAGTAGCTGCCTCGTGTTGGCATAGTGCCCTGGAGTGTGCTTCGCGGGCAGAGTGGGTACAAAAGCTAGTTCAGTCACATTGTTTGTTGAGGGAGGAAGAAGAAACAGGCCGGGCTTGTGCGCCAGTGAGAGCAGAAGCCAGACCCACCTACGAGTCCCAGTTGCTTGCCGAGTCACTGCAACCCGGGTAAGAGGCTGGGACTACACATAACGTAGACAGATTATCGTCTCCTGCACATGCACCCAACGTGAACCTACCCTTCACCAATACAACCGTCAACACCGATGAACGAGTTTCTTTACATCTTGAGGGGGCCGCTGTAGTGAAGTGGTTAGACTACTCGCATCCCACGTAGGCGAACTGGGTTCGATTCCCGGCGGGGTCGCTTCCGGATTTTCGCATGTGGGAATCGTGTCGTACGATGCCGATGGTCGGCGGTTTTTCTCGGGGGTCTCCCGTTTCCCCCGCCCTTGAATTCCGGCGCTGCTCCATACCCGCCTCATTTCTACATCATCGGCTTTCAAGACCTCGATGTTAAGAGCCGCCCAAATTTCTCCACTCCATTCTGTCTTGATTCCCAAAACACAAGCACTTTTATATGCATAAAATACTTCTGCCAGTTCGAATTTAATCTAGTTGCATAAAAACTACGTTAGAGGAATTGAACAAGCATGTCAAAGCATATGTTTACTAATCAGTGTTTGAACATCCAATCGTATCCACGTCGTTTGTGAACGTCGTACAGGCAGCAGGGTATTTCAGTGTTGGGACTCGGCGGCTGGTTTTACGCAGCTAGCGTTATCGCTCTACGAGGCAGAAGCGCTGAGGATCTATCTGATTGGCTGCCGGTGCTATGTGCTTTGTTCGGCGTGATATGCCTACCACGCGCTTGAATTGGTGTGCAGTGTGTTTGAAATACAAGTTGTTCTATAAAACTTTCAAACGTGCGTTTAAGTTCTTTCAAGTTATCACCCACTTTATAAAGGCTATTTCGGGGCACTACAGCATACATGAAAATGGCCTTTTCATAGCGCTGAATCTCAAAATGTACGCGACATATGCATACAAAAATATTAAATGTCCCTGCATTGAACCTAGCTACAGACTTCCCAGCAATAAAATGGTAGTTACCGCGTTATGTCTCATAGTACACGCAGTAAAATACGCGTTCTGAAAAACCAGTTCGATGACAAGCTTCTCTAGCCTATTCAAGATAAAGTGATTACTTTTAAAGGCCGTGCTTAAAATATCATTTTGACTTATTTGTATCCTATCGTCAATTATTAATTGAAAGATATGACTTGTGACTAGTAAATATACACGTCTGAGCCAACAACATATATTTTTTCGTTATTGTACCCGCTGGGGGAGCCGTAGAAATTGCTCACTTCACCATGAATNCTGAGCCAACAACATATATTTTTTCGTTATTGTACCCGCTGGGGGAGCCGTAGAAATTGCTCACTTCACCATGAATAGCCTATAGATATAATACGCTAGGCCACCATTGCCATTACGTGGACCGCAATTCGAATCCAGGACAAATTGCCTTTCCTTGCCGACGATCCACCGTTCGAATTCCCTGGCTGTCTGTAAAGACGAGGTGTTGCAATTACGCGGACATACAGTGATGGACAAAAGAATTCGCCCTCTTGCATTTACAATAATAACGTGTATAATATCCCCATGTTCCGCTCATAGATACACAATTATATTACATCAGATGAACGAATGAATGTTATCCTACTTGTCTACCCGCAACAGTTCCATAATCAACGAGCAAGTACACTCAAGTCTCAAATTATGATGACGTGTTGCTGGGGATGTCTGGACAAAAGTATTCATCCGCTTGACGTTTACAAGTGTGCATGGGCTCCTTCCGCTAACACGTGTCAGTTCTGCGGCTTCAGTTGAGTTCCGTGGTCAGGTAGTGAGTGTTCGACCTGCTGCAGTGGAACAGTGTCGTGAGATGGGGCGAACATGGAAGGAAACGTCCGTTGAAGAAAGGGGAACTATTACAAGACTTAGATCAGAAGGAAAAACATTTTATGATATCGCAATAATTGCGGGAAGAAGTTGTTCGACCATCAAAAGTGTTGTATAAAGACTTCAAGATCAAACAGTGCTCGCCAACAAGGAAAGAAGCGGCCGTCCGCAGAAGCTATCGCACAGGGAGCAGAGGTATGTGGTGAATTCTATTAAGCAGAATCCAAAAACGAGTTCGTCCGGCATAACAGCTCAAGTGAGCAAATATTTACAAGAACAGGTTTCTTCACGGACCGTACGAAGGGTTGTCAATCGTGCAGGGTACCATGCTAGGGTCCCACGAAAAGAGCCCTACATTAACAAGACGAACAGGGCTAAACGGCTGCAGTTTGAGAAAGAGTATGTGCAGAAGATACTGAACTCTGGGAGAAAGTTTTATTTTCAGATGAAAGTAATTTCAATACTTATAGCAATGATAAGAATGTTGGTGTGGCGCAAGCCAAACACTGAGTTTGAACAAAGTAACTTGCAGACCGCAGTTATACATGGAGGTGTTGGTGTCATGATTTGGGGGTGCATGTTGACCTCAGGAGTGGGGGAACTGGTGTTTATCGAAGGGAATATGGACAGATTCGTGTATCTTCAAATACTCAAAAACAATCTGAGGAAGAGCGCAGAAAAACTAGGGATGGCAAATGATTTTCACTGTCAATACGACAATGACCCCGAGCATACGGCGAAAATGGTACGTCTGTGGCTACTTTACAACACTCGACATACTTTGAAAACACCTCCTCAGTCACCAGATGTTAATCCGATAGAACATCTGTTGAGTGAGTAGGAGATAAGGCAGGGAAAACACCACATCACCAGCAAACCACAACTAAAAGAGTTACTTCAGAAATAATGGAACAATATTGGCTCGAATTTACACGGAACCTTGTGCATTGCATGGAAAAAAAGGATTACATCAATTATAAATAGGAAGGGTATGCAACCTAAGTATTGAGATCAATATTAATGGTTTTATTTTGTAATAGTCAGGGAATGGACGAATATTTATTTCCACACAAGAAATGTCCCTCAAGGAGACTTCATATGTTATTTCCGTTATCTGTATAAAATATGTTCCTTTTCTACAATCAGAAGGTTTCATTCATCTATTCCTGAGGCCTCTGCAGAGAATCACTTGTTAATTATTTCCATTGTAGATAGAATATTGATATTTCGCTCTCGGGACGAATACTTTTGTTCATCACTGTACACAGGCACAGCTCCTGTAGTCAATGTTGGCGGCTGATGGCCCAGGGCGGCCAGGAATGTATCTTATATTATACGACTTAGATGCTGAAATTATACAAAATCAGGTATGATCATACAAAACAACGAAACAAAAGTAATACCATACGTAAAATACGAATTTCACTTTCTTCACAACTTAGACAAAACTAGACTTTTTTTCTCAATTTGCCCAAATTATATAACACCTTAGTTTAACCAGCATCAACCAATCAATAACATTGTAATTGCGTTCACAACAAAAAAAAATAAAAAATGCTACGCATGTTACGAATGTGATAGGTGGCACTGACAGTATCCACTTACAAGTTGACACATTCTCACGACTAACGACTTACTGACAATAGAACTGTTCTTGACACGCGTTCCCTATGCATTATATAGGTAAATGGATTTAAATGGATGATTTTTATAATATAATACAGTGCTTTACACTGTGCAAATACGATACAAAGATAGTCAACTTATACCAGTTTCGTATCGAACTATACAATCCGGCAACACCACCGTAGGCGCTTTGTTTGCATGAGGCGGAGGAATATCCAAGAAGTAGAACTTAAGGCTCCTGCCTACCTGGATATTTTTTTCCGCGTTTGAGGCCGAGAAGCGCAGGAGCGATAAGGGCGACACTGCCACGCGCATCAAGTGCGTCATCGCCACTAAGCACAAAACTCTGGACTGGCGCGCAGTGTTTTCGTCGCTCGGCGTGTACCTATGGGACTTTCAGCGGTGACCCTATTATCTGGTTTGTGGGAAGTCTGTAGGAAGGTTTAATGCAGCGCCCTTGAGCAGTTTCTTTTATGTATCTGACGCGTATATTTTGAGATACAGGGTTTGGAAATGCCGTTCTTCGCCTTCGAGTACTCCGAAATGGTGGTTCTAACATGCGTGACGTCGTCATAGTACTCAACAGCCCTCGTCTAAAGTGTGTGTAATTTTTGTAGATCGGGATATATGACGCGCAGTTAATAGTTTCGTAGAAGAAAGAGTATTTCAAGCTCTGTACGACGNATTTTTGTAGATCGGGATATATGACGCGCAGTTAATAGTTTCGTAGAAGAAAGAGTATTTCAAGCTCTGTACGACGTGTTTCAAGCGCTGGGTAGGTGGGAGCCTCAAGCAGGGCTTCAGATAAGTTGGAGTAACTGCTTCTACGTGCGAGATGCCTCACATGGAACGTCAGTCATTGGCGGACGTGACGTAGCGTAGCAGAGGTTCCCGGAAGGCAGGCAGGAACACCGCGGTGGCAGCAGGCTTCGTCCAAGCCAACAGCGTGCGTGCTGGTACATACTGAGTAGACGGACAAAGAGGAAGAGGGAGTGTTCTGTTGTTCGCTGAGCTCATCGCAACAAAATGACGAATCGCACTTCAGCGATTTGTTTCCGCGATGTGTGTTCCGTCTGCCTGGCGTTCGAAACGCAGCACTACACTGACAGTACACTGCACTCCAGTTGAAATCCCTGCGCGTAGCTGCGATGGCTGCATGCCAGTGTAGCCTTTACAACTCTCGCGCTTTCCAGTCTCAAACGCGGAAGAAAGCAGTAAGTAGGCGGACCCCTTAATGTCTGCGTCTTGGCAATTGGCTATTGCCGTTATTCAAATCAAAAGTGTTTTTCCAATTTCTTGAGGTCAGTGAGATTAGCCAGGATCTTTAAGGGATGGAGGTATTACTAAAATTAAAGAATTCATAATAGTTTCCTACACTACAAACAAAAATATTCTCGACACTATATCTCACGTAAAAATTCCATTCGCTTGCTTTTACAAGTGATAAATTTAATCAATACAATTTACAATCTCGTCAAAGAAATTAAAGCAGCCAAATAATTAAAATCAGCCCTAAAACTGTGTATCACAATATATTGAATTAATTTAAGAATTATATGTCCACGTTTGACAGTTCTACATAGTTTGACAGTATCACAAATGCATAGGACCCACATTAATTCAGTCTACCTTCCACTAGTCAATATTGTTGAAAGTGTTTCGAGCGCTCCCGTGCAAAGTAGCCTAATACTCGTTGGGTATCACGCGCTCTCGTCCGTNGTCTGCCTGGCGTTCGAAACGCAGCACTACACTGACAGTACACTGCACTCCAGTTGAAATCCCTGCGCGTAGCTGCGATGGCTGCATGCCAGTGTAGCCTTTACAACTCTCGCGCTTTCCAGTCTCAAACGCGGAAGAAAGCAGTAAGTAGGCGGACCCCTTAATGTCTGCGTCTTGGCAATTGGCTATTGCCGTTATTCAAATCAAAAGTGTTTTTCCAATTTCTTGAGGTCAGTGAGATTAGCCAGGATCTTTAAGGGATGGAGGTATTACTAAAATTAAAGAATTCATAATAGTTTCCTACACTACAAACAAAAATATTCTCGACACTATATCTCACNAAAAAATTTTCGACACTATATCTCACGTAAAAATTCCATTCGCTTGCTTTTACAAGTGGTAAATTTAATCAATACAATTTACAATCTCGTCAAAGAAATTAAAGCAGCCAAATAATTAAAATCAGCCGTAAAACTGTGTATCACAATATATTGAATTCATTTAAGAATTATATGTCCACGTTTGACAGTTCTACATAGTTTGACAGTATCACAATTGCATAGGACCCACATTAATTCAGTCTACCTTCCACTAGTCCATATTGTTGAAAGTGTTTCGAGCGCTCCCGTGCAAAGTAGCCTAATACTCGTTGGGTATCACGCGCTCTCGTCCGTCCACACCGCACAAACACTCGTCTGCCGTAGTTTTGCACCGTCCGCCGTCGTCCGTCCACTCCGCTGATGTCTCTCGCTGCACCAGACTTCGCCCAAATGCGCACTTCAGCCATATGGCTACCACAAATACTAACTGCTCTCCGACTGTGAGGGGGTATTGATAGAGTCGTCGGCTCTGGTCCACGATCTGTTCTACATGTCAGGTTGCGCCAAGGTTGGAGATTACTAGAAGATTCTTCCTCATCCTCTCAAGTCGTCGACTCCTCCACCAGCCGGGTCGACTGTCAATCATTCCTCCAGCGGCCGGGCGACAGCGGTGAGCGTGTGTGCCTGAGGGGAAGGGAGAGTCAAGGTGAGTCGCTCCTCAGTGCCGAGACCGCACATGACCAGGTAACACATCACCCACGTCCGGCGCGGGAGTTCGCGTCTAACAGTACTATCGCTCAAGATTGTCTAAACAGTTTTGCCTACGCCAGATGTGAACGCTCCCGCCTACCTGGCGTTTGAACTGCGTTTAACTGTGACTTAAATACACGTTCTTCAACGAAACTTCTGAACGCGCGTCTAATGAGCTCATCTACGAAAATAACGTTCACGTCAGACGAGGACTGTTGAGTGCTTTGAAGACGTGATGCAAGTTAGAAACACCATTTCACAGTACTCCAAAACGGCTGAAAACTACTGTATGTGTGAATATGTGGGTCAAATACTCACAAAAGTAATCAAGGGCCGTGCCTTGAACCTTACTGCAGACTTTCCATGAATAAAATAGCAGGGCCACCGCTGAATGTCTCGTAGGTGCACACAGTGTGACGAGAACACTGCACGCAAGTTCAGAGTCTTGCGCATATCGGCTATGGGGCACTAAGTGCGCGTGGCAGTGTCGCCCTTATCGCTGTCATCTTCCTCAGGCACAACCGCTCTGGGAAGGCGGCAATCTTAACATTGAGGCCTTGAGAGCCAATAAGGGTGAAGCGAGGTGAGTACGGAGCAGCGTTCTGAATGCAAGGGCGGGGGAAGCGGGAGATCCCCGAGGAAACCTTTCGACCGGCGGCATCGTCCATTTCGATTCCCACGTGAGAATACGGGAGTGACCCGGCCGGGAATCGTACCGTGGTCAGCTTGGTGGGAGACGAGCGCTCCAGCCACTGCGCCACCGCGGCCCCTCGAGTGAGACCGGCGGGCGCCGTTCAGGCGAGTGTATGTGGCGTGTTAGTACG
>NQII01002071.1:22433-49976 GCA_002778355.1 Clitarchus hookeri
TAAGTCCTTCCCTAACCACGTTTGAATCTGGTAGTAGACACGATTTATATGTTGATGAGCTGCTACACTTGTTGGTGGAAGTGTTGACAATTGTACAGGTTTATTTAGTTTCGTTAATTTGATGAATTGCGTGTAGCGGAAATGATCAATGTTGTCCACAGATTTTGGAGCATTATATAATGCCAAGAANGCGGTCTACCGCAGAAACGGTTGATCGTATGAAAAAAAAGTTCAAACAAAAGTTGTAGAGAATTTTATATTCTACAACTTTTATAATAAGTGCAAATCTTATTTAAGCAATAAAAAGCGAGATATTTGCGAAAAACCAATTTGTATGACCTTTGACCTTCAATATCTTAAGACGCGGACACGATAACATTGGTGACTTTTGAAACAACATTAAGAACGACAAAACAAAGACTTATACCAATTTACAGCTTACTATCTTTCATTCCGAGGTTGACCCCTTTTTTTACCTAATATGACTGGGCTANNNACGTTGAGTTGCGTTCGGAAGCTAACTGCCGTTCGTGGGTCATAATATGCCTGCGGAGAGAATTAGGCCTTTTGCACACGCACCTATATTAACGGTGTCTAATGAAAAGAAAGTAGTATATGTAAAGGCCGGTAAGGACCACTTTACGAATAATTAAGACTATTATATAATAATTAAAAATATGTTTTACGAATAAAAATGAATCACTTGGTTTAATAATAATATTAATTACCTACTCGTTTAAGTTAAAAATAGTCATAATCAAACATTATATTTCAATAATTTATTATTTTTCCAACATAAAAAAACAAATTTTGAATATAAAATTAAAAAATTTTACATCAGCTGCCTAAATTTTGATACCATATTGTCAAAATGTATAAATAAAATATTTATAACATTTAAAAATTAATTTAAGAAAAATTAATTCCAAATACTTAATTTAATAATTTTATTAAAAATTGTTTTTGATATAATCATAGGTTAAAATCTAAATTGTTAATTTTTATAATTTAATTATACAATAAAAATTGTATTAATTTAAATTATTGGATTTATTGTAGTTATATGTAAAGTGGTCCTTTCCGCTATACAACTCATGAACATCACTGAGCTGAAATGGGGGTTTTGCGCAGTGTGCGGCAGTGTCGGGTCGGTGAGAATGATCAACCCGACATTCGGTTGTCCGACAGTACAGCGGCCTGTATCTTGGCAAGTAGACTGTCGGTCCGATACACAGCAGGTTGTCGAGGACAATGCTTTCTTATGTGTACTTGCTCACATGTTCCGATATGTCGTAGTAAGCCACCTGTTGTGTGTTCAGTGCTCATAGTTCAGTCTGTGTGATGCGAGAGTAGGCTTACGTTGTTGCTTGAAACTGATAGTGTGATGCTGTTATTTCAGTACGATGTGGAGTAGGCCATGTTTATGGGACTAAACTACAGGCGTGTAAATCTTCATGTTAGCAATGGATGAACCCGATGTCGCCTGTCTTTCGTCTTATATTTCTTCAAGAGTTATCTATATATATATATAAATGCGAAAGTGTGTTTGGTTGGTTGTTTGTCCCTCTTTCACGTCGCAACGGAGCAACGGATCGACGTGATTTTTTGCACAGAGATAGTTGGAGGATTGGAAAGTGACATAGGTAACTTTTTATCACGAGAAAATATCTTATTGAAATTTCTAATTAAAATTCTCATTGGAGAANGTAGGCCATGTTTATGGGACTAAACTACAGGCGTGTAAATCTTCATGTTAGCAATGGATGAACCCGATGTCGCCTTTCTTTCGTCTTATATTTCTTCAAGAGTTATCTATATATATATATAAATGCGAAAGTGTGTTTGGTTGGTTGTTTGTCCCTCTTTCACGTCGCAACGGAGCAACGGATCGACGTGATTTTTTGCACAGAGATAGTTGGAGGATCGGAAAGTGACATAGGTAACTTTTTATCACGAGAAAATATCTTATTGAAATTTCTAATTAAAATTCTCATTGGAGAATGGAAACAGTACACAAACGGAATAACAATGGAACGTCAACAATGCAACGTCGACAATGTAACATCACAACCGAGCAAATAGATCGACGTAATTTCTTGCAGAGAAATAGTTGGAGGGCTAAAAAGTGATATTGACCACTTTTTATTGCCAGAAAATATGTCAAAAAATTTACAAACAATAATAATAGTGAATCAAGTCGGAAAAAAGTTTGCCGCCAGCGCGCTCTCTTGCAATGCGCTGTCTAAACCGTTAAATATGGAAAGATATAATAATATATTAAAGAATTGTGTAGAATAAAAAGACCTAAAAAATCTCAGTGGCAGCATATATCGATCTATAACAGAGAAATACTAATAAGTGTTTTTACCACAGATAAAACTTTTCCCTTCTTCATTACCAAATTTACTGGGTGCATGTCTCTATTGACCTGGAACGATTTCGGGAAACCATGGAAAGCCAAAATGAGAATGGCCGGACTGTGATTCGAACTCCGGTCCTCTAGAACGCGAATATATTGGCATGCCTCTGCGCTACTTCGCTCAAGACGTACCATGAAAGATCGGCGGTTGTGCTTCTGTACTGCAGTAAAAGTTGACACAGACTACTTTTTATACCGAAAAAATATTTCCTTCCCTCAAAATGTTTCTTTTTGTAAAATTTGCGCTCGGGCGACAAAGCTGCGTCAATGCTCGATATATCGATATATCGATACTTATTGATATGTCCATAATTATCGACATATCGATAAGTATCGGTATGTAAAATAACTTATCGTTTGATATGTAACTGAAAAATATATCGGTTCTTGTTATATAAAGCCTAACTAATTATTATATAAATGCGAAAGTGTGTTTGTTTGTTTGTTTGTCCAACGGAGCAACGGATCGACGTGATTTTTGGAAAAGATAGTCGGAGAGCTGGGAAGTGACATAGGCTACTTTTAACCCCGAGAAAATGTCTCATTTCCTTGGGGAAATTCTCACTGGAAAATGAAAAAGTACACAAACGCAATAACAATGCAACGTCGCAACCTAGTAACAGATCGACGTAATTTCTTGCACAGAAATAGTTGGACGGCTGAAAGTTGATATTGTCTACTATTTATCGCGAGAAAATATCTCAAAAAATTTACTTTCGCGAGTCGGTTTGCCGTACGCGGGTGGAAGCGTCGTGTGAGGGAGGGGGGACCTTATTAAAAAAAAACCTAGACAGTAATTCGGTAGTCCACGCGAGCGGAGCCGCGGGCACAGCTAGTAATAAATAAAGAAGGTAAAGTTTTCTGATAAATATAGGAAACGTATTCGTTTTTGTTTTTGACGAACTGAGACAGATCTGGACTCAGATAGTCGTTGCGTGTGAAAGCATAGACATCCTACCCGCCGCAAGTGTTGGATCGGAGTTAGCTAAGACGTCGGTGCACGTATATACGCCTAGTCGGCTTCCAGCACCTCACTCTGTGCTCGAACCAGTTTTGATCTTAGGTGGTTATTGAGGTTTGTCACGCGGTAGCATGTCTGCCTCTCATTAAAAAAAAAAACATGTGTTTAATTTGACTGTTAGGGGGAGGATGGTTTGTCGAAGTGGTTTATTAAGTCATCCCAAATCCAGACGAATGCCATTGTGGTCCCTATTCATTATCCTGTGCATTCCTTGCATCTCAGATTAGAATCCGGTTTTAGAGTGTTCGCACACCAACCGAAATGTTGTCGGGTCAGGCGTCTACATTCTCACTTTCAGATATGTTGAGCACTGAACACAAAGTAAAACAGGTGGTCTACTCCGACATGCATAGTTCTCGACAGCTGTTATATCAGACTGACATTCTCTTTGACGGGCGTCTACATTCTCACTTTCAGATATGTTGAGCACTGAACACAAAGTAAAACAGGTGGTCTACTCCGACATGCATAGTTCTCGACAGCTGTTATATCAGACTGACATTCTCTTTGACGGGCGTCTACATTCTCACTTTCAGATATGTTGAGCACTGAACACAAAGTAAAACAGGTGGTCTACTCCGACATGCATAGTTCTCGACAGCTGTTATATCAGACTGACATTCTCTTTGACGGGCGTCTACATTCTCACTTTCAGATATGTTGAGCACTGAACACAAAGTAAAACAGGTGGTCTACTCCGACATGCATAGTTCTCGACAGCTGTTATATCAGACTGACATTCTCTTTGACGGGCGTCTACATTCTCACTTTCAGATATGTTGAGCACTGAACACAAAGTAAAACAGGTGGTCTACTCCGACATGCATAGTTCTCGACAGCTGTTATATCAGACTGACGACACACAGGCCACTGAAAACCGGTTGTCGCGCCGATAATCCTGACAGACCCGATACCGTCGGATACTGTATGCGAGAACCACATTTCACGACACTGATCTTCGTGTCGTCGGATGTCGGTGTGACGTAATGTTCTCACACCGAAAACGATGCTGCAGATCGTGCATTTTCCTCAGAGAGTTTTCCGCAACACAAGAACCACATATTTTCAACACTGCTAATGCTTGTCGAGCCACTGTTTCTGTGTTCTATATTTGAAAAAAAATATATAGCTCAACTAGCTGGTGGAGGGTTTTTGAGCAGAGGTCTGCAATTTGCTGCAATTGTTTTCAGATTTCAGGTTAATCATTTGGAAAATGCCACGATTATCCTTTAGACGTTTACCTTATCATGTATTACAGACTTCATATTTTAATCAATGATTATTTTAATTAATTTATTACATTAATTGTGGCACATGTATAACTTAATTGTTCAGATATTGTTTGAACGTGACGGTAAGATAAGTAACTAAATGGTCGTAACAGCGCTTTTAGAATTTTTCTTTCTGAAATTAGCAAGACATCAAAGAACCTAATATGATGAGACGGAACTTCAATACTCGACNTTTTAGAATTTTTCTTTCTGAAATTAGCAAGACATCAAAGAACCTAATATGATGAGACGGAACTTCAATACTCGACTAGGAGTGCCAGCAAAATAAGCTCTTTGAAGTCTATGCTGCTCCAAGAAAAACCAAACGTAGGTACGCAAAATAGCACGAGTAAAAAAAAAAACATTTTCGCAGTCATCCATATTTAGATTTCAGCGTAACTCGTATTAATGGCAAACCTGGTTACACAGAACATCTGTTCCAGACGTGACTTTAGAAGAACAAATAACGGGTAAGCAAGCACTTGGTGTTCGCACGGTCGAATGCCGCACGCACGTAGCAGTGACGTGTGCATAGAGTAGCAGCGACAGTGACTGTGGAGGACGAAAATAGCTGGCGAAAGCTGTCGCTGGAACGAAACCAAACAGCGATATCTCACGACCACAGCAGCCTGCAGAAGTCTATCTGAGCAGTCGCACTCGAGCAAGGCCCTTATGTCGAGCTCAGTTCCTCTCGTTAGTTCGTACTCACGCCTGTTGGTCGTTCGTGATTGTCGCCAACTAAGTTGTTTTTTTTATATATTTTGCTATTTTAGCTGTAACTTTCGCAACCGCGAATTTGGCGTTATAGAGATGTAGCGTTAAGGAAAACTGAAAATAATACCGAACTATAATATTTGCATAAAAATTTTCNATTTGGCGTTATAGAGATGTAGCGTTAAGGAAAACTGAAAATAATACCGAACTATAATATTTGCATAAAAATTTTAAGTTACTGACTACTTCAAGACATTAACACAATTACTTCTCAAAAATTCTTAAAAATTTTTATGTGTAGAAATTCATGTAAATTTAAGGAATATTTTACAAATTCGAAAGTACTTTATGTCTATTATTTACTGTGTGGTCAAATTTGTCTTATAATTCACGAAAGTAGTTATTTTAAGTAATCTTGTTCCTTTTCAACAAGAGTACTATTTTTCTTACCCCTAGACATTACAAAAACACTGGAATTGATACTTTACCAGTAAGTAATGTAATAACACGCTACGGGAAATAAGGTTTGTACCAGAATTTATTGCAATACTAATTAATACATGCTACGAAAGACTAGTTTTTCACGTGAATACAAAATGAGCTGAGAGGTTTCCTAAGCACTTGAATTACATAGTTCTTGTTCAATTACGCAGGAAAAACAGACTGAAGTATGTATCATAATAAAACTTCCTTTTACGAAAAGTTTGTTCATGTAGGCCATTGCAACTTTTGTTTATAAGCGCTATTTTGCACGCATAGATATTCAAAACATATATATATATTATTATTTTTTTTGCTGTGTTTCCGCATTTTATTCAGGATGGTGGATTTAGCCGTAAACGACGTAAAACACCAGAAGCTGCGATCAGAAATAAATAACTGGTAATGTGGAATGAGGGGACGAAGACTCAGATACGAGCTTTTCTTGTTTTCAATAAGATATTAAATGCAGTATTCGTACTGCTTTCATTATGCCTTTGTGGTCAAGAGATATTCAGATTTTACTGGCGCAGTGCTATTTATTTAGAGCTCTCTTCTTTTTTATATGTGGGAACGTAATTGGGAAGTGTATAGTGCATCCTAAAACAACACAATGTCCATATGAACATATGTCCTAAAGTCGGTAGTTTCAGAGTTACAGGCCTTCCAATGTTGTACTGGATGTGTTCGTAATCGTCTTCCTGACACATTGCAGTTCGAGTATCTGTAGCCATGTTGGCGTACCAGCAGTGATACGCCACTCTACAACAAGTGCTCTAAATGTCCACGTTGTGCCTGAACACGCCGCGTCACTTAATGTCTGACACGTTCATATACCCCAGGAATCACACGTATCTGCTGGTACCCTTGTTCCACTCGCTAGCGAAGCACTACGATGTCCGGAACTGGAGTTGCATAAACAATTACCTTGAGATGCCCTTACATGTAATAGTCCAGTGGATTGAGATCAGGGGAGCGTGCAGGCCAGGCGATTGGTCCTGCATGGCCTATCCACCTGTGCAAGAAAGGTTATAACACTCACACCATAAGTTTCTCGGGTATTCTATCGGCAGGTCTCGATGTTCATCTCGACTGTCAGCGCTGCCACCGATCGGGAAACGCAGTTTGAAACGATCGGGAGGTAAACATGCCTAAGTAGTGATTCTAGGCGTTCTATCGTTACAAGACGACACTCTCTCGGCAACGCTCTTCCCCTTCCGTCTTTCCAGGCAGGCAACGTGACGAATGCAAACACACGCCGTGCTTACAATAATGTATTATTAAATTATAGCTATTCGTTTAAACTGTGCACATGAATAGTAAGTTAATGCAAAAAAGTGTGCATACATGGATTATTATTTATATTTTGTCTTATCTAAAACAAGTTTTGTTCAATTTATCAAAGTGTAACGCGGGAAATTTAGAGTGAAATTTCTCGACGTGGCCACTACCTGTTGGTATGTTTAGACGGTTGGTGAGGAAAGTGGTGGCACGGAGAATAGTTAATGTGTTGTATTGAAAATATTACTCGTTTTAAAGGAACGTATTTAAACAAATTTTAAAAAATTACAATTCGTTACGTAGAAGTCCCATCTGACAGTCAATTTTCACTGTGATGTACGTACTTAAACGTAATGCATAGAAGANCATGAATAGTAAGTTAATGCAAAAAAGTGTGCATACATGGATTATTATTTATATTTTGTCTTATCTAAAACAAGTATTGTTCAATTTATCAAAGTGTAACGCGGGAAGTTTAGAGTGAAATTTCTCGACATGGCCACTACCTGTTCGTATGTTTAGACGGTTGGTGAGGAAAGTGGTGGCACGGAGAATAGTTAATGTGTTGTATTGAAAAGATTACTCGTTTTAAAGGAACGTATTTAAACAAATTTTAAAAAATTAGAATTCGTTACGTAGAAGTCCCATCTGACAGTCAATTTTCACTGTGATGTACGTACTTAAACGTAATGCATAGAAGANAATTCGTTACGTAGAAGTCCCATCTGACAGTCAATTTTCACTGTGATGTACGTACTTAAACGTAATGCATAGAAGACTGTACGCAAAATGCCGTTCTAATAAATGCAATACTCAAGTAAAAATATATGTAAGTTTGCCTAGAAAATTTTTGCTAAGCCTAAGTAACAAATCATAAATAATAAAATTTGTTTAATTTGTTATTGCAGGAACACACAAATTTGTTACCGCTGCTAAAGAAAGTACTTGGTACAAAAAACTGTGTAGTCTATATATACATTTATTCATAAAATTATAGAAACCACCCTTGTAAATAATTTGATTACTGTGCGTAGGAATAGAATTGTTTTCGAAATTATTTTGAAAAATAAAACAAAAACGAGAAACATATTGCTCTATTTGTCGGCAGCCACGCGATGTAACCACTCGGCCATTTCTACACTTAACAAAACTGACTCAAGATACAGGAATATCAGATGCATAACTCTAAACATGTGTTGGTACAATTTTATGCATTTAATAATGTTCAATGTGCACTATAACAATTTATATGTCGCGTACAACGTTTAAGAAGGGCGGGGCCATAAAGTTTGTGTTCGTTTGCAACAAATACGGCCACTATGTTTCTCAGCCGCCATGTTGAAACTGGCTTCCCGATTGGGAAAGCAGCTTTCGACAACACGTTAGTTGTCGACTGCTATCGACCGTTTCCTTACGAAATTCGAGAAGTCGTCTTTAACTTAGAATACCAAACACCGTAAACGTTACGAAAATCGTTATTTCGCGATCGGGAGCTGCGTCTCGAGGAAGTTTNAACTTAGAATACCAAACACCGTAAACGTTACGAAAATCGTTATTTCGCGATCGGGAGCTGCGTCTCGAGGAAGTTTAAAAAAACTCGCAGCTGATCACGTTAACAGGCACACCTCGTAAACGATAACCAATACACGTGGTAGAATGTTGCGAGGTCTGTACCTCAGAAACTATCTACTTTAAGACGTATGCTCACAGGGACAGTTTGTATTGTTCAGGGGCACTATCCACTCCCCGACTACTTGCTACATATTAGGAAACACATAGTAACATGTATCCGACGTGTTGCCCTGGAAGGTGGTTGGAGATGTCAACATCAAGTTTCCGCGAAGTGAACGTAGNACTTAGAATACCAAACACCGTAAACGTTACGAAAATCGTTATTTCGCGATCGGGAGCTGCGTCTCGAGGAAGTTTGAATAAACTCGCAGCTGATCACGTTAACAGGCACACCTCGTAAAAGATAACCAATACACGTGGTAGAATGTTGCGAGGTCTGTACCTCAGAAACTATCTACTTTAAGACGTATGCTCACAGGGACAGTTTGTATTGTTCAGGGGCACTATCCACTCCCCGACTACTTGCTACATATTAGGAAACACATAGTATATTCACAGTAACATGTATCCGACGTGTTGCCCTGGAAGGTGGTTGGAGATGTCAACATCAAGTTTCCGCGAAGTGAACGTAGTGGGAGCGTGTAGATGTGAGCCGGAAGCTCGTAAGTAGGAACTGACTTCAGCGAGAGCTGGTGACTTAGTTCCGCGCTGTGCAGTCACGCTCGCGTGAGAATGCAGAACCGGCACAGTGGCTTCTCACGCAGTCTCCCGTCTCTATTGCGAGTTTGTGTGTCTGCGCATTACAACATCGGCTCTTATGAAACAACTGCGTACAGTCCACTCGCGGTTTCCTCTCACTTTGTGAGTTAAACCTTTGAAAAACCACCCCATGTACGACGTGCTTGGTTGCTTCCTAAATAACTCTTCTATCACAAGCGTTTCATACTTGTGTAAACATAAAAATTCTTTGTTTTTTAATATAACTTCAACACTTGTATTTCATATATAAATGATTATATTTTATACCTATAATTAATACTAATAGAAACGGGGAGAAAATATGTGTGTTGGTAATACCTAACACGAAATAGTTCTCATGTAAAAATATTACTACAGGGAGTGCGGACGAATACGGTGGATTGTGCCATTGGTGTAATTTTCCAGATTCGGCTTGGCTTAGTTTACATGAGGCGGAGGATTATCCTGGAAGTAGAACTTCAGCAGGGCTTCAGCAAAGTTGGAAGTAACCACGAATGGACCAGGTAGGTAGGGCTTGACGTCTCGCCGACATTGACATCATTAGAGTTGGAGCTAGTGGCTCAGAGCCGCAGGAGCAGGGCGGGAATCTGCCATGGCCTGGAGCGAGGAACCATCCCAGCATCTCCCTGCAGTGATTGCGATCACCAGACGGATTCGAAGCCAGGTCCTCCCGAATGCGAGTCCGAATGTTCAACCACTGCGCCACCTCGCTCGGCGGAAACACCTGCTGTAGGTCTTACCCGTCTACTGCCATTCGCACGTGTTTCTGTCAGCTTCTAGTACTTGGCGTGATAAGAAATTGCAATGTGTGTTACTACGAATCTTGTTAAGACAGCTCACTTTCCCACTAAATATACTTTCCAAGTGAACAATAACTGTATTGTTCAAATAAGTACAATTTGNATCTACTGTCATTCGCACGTGTTTCTGTCAGCTTCTAGTACTTGGCGTGATAAGGAATTGCAATGTGTGTTATTACGAATCTTGTTAAGACAGCTCACTTTCCAAGTGAACAATAACTGTATTGTTCAAATAAGTACAATTTGTTTCAACATTTGTATGAGTACTCTCAATAAATATACTGCGTAATTAGTTACATTAATAATGTACATTTCTTTCTTAAAGAAGCAGTCAGTATTAATTGCCTGTATTTAAAGAATAACTAATCATTTTAGGCAAAGTGGTAATTTATTGGTTTGTGGAACAAAATAAATTATAAGAAGCTATAAATATATTTCGAATTAATTGCTTTCCTAGTGTTCGTGAATAGTTCATACGAGTTCAACCGTTTCATTAGCAGTGTTAACCGTGCGGTCAAATCAATTGATGTTTTTAGTTATGTATTTTCATCGAAACCCGACTTTTAAGTGTGNGCAGTGTTAACCGTGCGGTCAAATCAATTGATGTTTTTAGTTATGTATTTTCATCGAAACCCGACTTTTAAGTGTGCGAAAATAGTATAATGGTTAGGGAAACTTGAGCGTGGATACGGAAATGTAATGTGAAGTGGTTGGCGATGGTGGAGTGGCGCGTGCGGCCTGTATGTCGAGTGTTGCAACCGCATGCTCACGAGGCATGGCCGTGCCGCTAGCCCGAGCATGACCGCACATACGCTAGCACGCATGCGCACACAGGCCTACATCACACCGCCGGCTCCAGGACACTGCCGCTTGGTTCCTCAGCTCGTCAGCGCGAGCCCCTGCACAGCTCCGTGAGTCCTCCGGCATGCATGTTAGTCGCCAAGTCGGCTGGAGAATAGCAAGGGATTAGTATGCTGTAATAGGACGCATGCATCGCGGCTATAGCCGGACACACCCCGCAATCATGGTTGAAGACATTTCGGCGGCTCTTAACATCGAGGTCTTAGGGGCAGCGGTGGTGTAGTGTCCAGGGCGCTCGCCTCCCACCACGGCGATCCGGGTTCGATCCCCGGCGGGTTCACTCCCGGATTTTCGCATGTGGGAATCGCGCTGGACGATGCTGCTTGCCGGCGGGTTTTCTCGGGATACTCCCGTTTCCCCCGCCCTTGCATTCCAGCGCCGCTCCATTCTAGGGTTTCATTTCTGTAATGTCCGGGTATAACGGTCTCCTAAGGGTCCCAGCTGGAAAGACCGTCACTCGGAGGGTGTCGCCTTGCCCTGGGTTGCTCCCCACACGCCATTTATTTAGTTATCGAGGTCTTGATAGACGATGAAGCTATGAGCGACATGAGTATAGAGCAGCGGCGAATGCAAGTGCGGGGGAAACGGGAGTATCCCGAGAAAACCCGCCGGCAAGCAGCATCGTCCGTTATGATTCCCACATGCAAAATCCGGGGTCTACCTCGCAGGGAATCGAACCCGGTTCGCCTTGGTGGGAGGCGAGCAGTCCAACGAACACACCACCGCGGTCTCACCCCGAAAGAGAAAGGGTCTGGATGGAAGGAACAGAAAACCAGCGCAAAGCGAAGAGAGCACTGGGAAAATATTTTCGTCAGTCGCGGAGAATAAAAACATTTATTTCTTCAGTGGATTATGACGGGAGAAAGTATAGTAAGTTGGTTAGTTGGCGTAGACAGACTTGGGTGGGTTTGGTGCGGGGCAATATGAAACAAGTGAATGCGGAGCGGAGTTGTAACCATGTTCGCGCTTTGCCGCCCCGGTGTCTCAACTGCACACACCGCCGCCGACTGTTGTATTTTATTTTTGGTTTTGGGGAGGGGGAGGGGCACTAGTTGGGATTGGGGAAAATTAATATTCTTTGCGCAGGACCAGAATTCAGAACACATGATAATGAACCTTCGCATTTTCTGAATACGTATCGGAATATGAGGGTTTTCCGAATCATGATATCAAATTACTATTCTTGTAATTATATCATGGTACGTACATACATATTAAGCTTCAAAAAATATAAATAGTACATGTTACACGAAAACACAAAAAAAAAACACAAACATTTGATGTAGCATTTAAATCAATAAAGTTAAGCAGAGTTCTTATGGATACAGTTAAAGCAGTTAAGATGAGACATATTTTAAAATCGGAATTTTTTTCCTGACAGGCATAGCCGCCGCTAATGTCGACACCTGAGGAAGTCTTGCCATGCTACACAGCACCGCGTTTTCTCTCAGTCGGGTGCATTTTACACAGTGGCTTTCTTAGCTGGTGCAGATTATTGTGGGGCACTTTGTGCAGCACAAACTGCACCTGCAGTTTGTGCTGCACAGTATGGTTTGACGAAGGTCATTTCAATAACTTTCAGAAATATTACAGCTGTAAACAGAGACAAGCGAGTAAATATATAAGAATCATGTCACTCAATCTAAGGAGTTAATCATCGTGACGTTAAGTTTGTATGAGCATGTACAAGGGATGAACACGTATGGCACACAGAAACACTGCTTCTAAAAAGGCAACAGGACATGTTTTACCTTAGTGGACACTTTCTTGTTTTCTGTCGCCAACGGAGCTATCAGCTGCGTTTGGTGCCGAGAGGCACGGGAGCGATAAGGACGACTCTGCCACGCGCATCAAAGGCGTCGTCGTCACTAAGCGCAAGGCTGGCAACTGGCTTGCTACGTTCTCGTCCTGCTGGGTCCATCCATGGGTCTTAAGTCGTGGTCCTATGGTTTCATTGGTAGAAAGTCTGTAGGATGATTTAATGCAAGGGCCTTGCATACTTTTGTATGCATCTGGCGCGTATATTTTGAGATGCAGCGCTGTGAAAAAGCTAGTTATAGCCATCTTGGAGTGCCTTGAAGTGGTTTTTCTAATGCGCGTGAAGTCCTGAAAGCACTCAGCAGCCCTCCTCTGAAGTGCGTGTTCGTTTCGTGGAATATTATATTGAACGCGTGTATAACCGTTTTGTGGAAAACTTGTATTTCAAACACTCTGCAAAGCAAGTAGGCGCACTCCTTAAAACTCTTCAAATGGCAAACTTTTTTTCAATATTTCAAGATATTTAATAATTAACTGCCATTTCCACTTGAAAACTATTTGCAGTGCTCCTGCTACTTTGTGTAGTTGCACTTACACTGCAGTATGGCGTTCGATCCCGCACAGTTTCCTAATTGTCCTCCAAAGTATTGAAATAAGGACAGTATCTCGTTTGAAAGTGCAGTAAAGAAATACATGACTTTGTATATTATTGTAGCTCTATACCTGACGCTTTGATCAGTTGGGGACTTCCATGTCGACAAATTCGAGACAGACTGTAGTTAAGACAATGAACTACATGATCGCTACTCTCTGCATTTTTTGAAAACCACCGCAGAGTTCTGACGTCATTCGTGCAATTGTCGGTTGCGATTCCACTGCGATCTGTTATATTTATACTTAAATCCTGTATCATACTTGAAGCCATGTGATCATGTAACGTAGCCTTACGCCAATTAGTTTTATCTAACTTCTTCTTGTTAACATTTAATTCGTCAGGAAAACAATTACCCTCGTTTCCTTGAATCAATAAAAACCAACGTCGTCTCTTATGAGGCTGTTATAAATATACCCAATATATGAGACAGTTCAGAGATGAGTGCCACATCTGTCATCGAACCACACGACCATCGTGGATATAAAGGATAGTTTTTCAAAGAAATCTTATATTACCTAAATGTAATAAGGGAATTTTTTGAATAAATTTTTTATGCAACTTTTAAACTGGTTCATATTTCTGAGAAACATAGGAATGTTTTCCACAAGCAAAGTCTTAAATGAATCGAATTCTTAAACAAGGAAATTTTTTAACCTACCCCATGCCTTTATTTTGCATACTAATGAGTATTCTTCAGGAAAGTAATATTTATATTATTCACGTTGTGAATTATTTATGCATAATTAATTGAAATGTTGTTTTTGCACTACACGCTATGACTCAAGAGGCTTTGTCTAAAAGTATATACCTAAAACCTTAAATTAACAAGTATAAAAACACATCGAGGTGAGAGAGACCCATCATGAATTGATTAGTGGCTACCTCAGTTAAGAGGAGGAATGCAGCAATTGTGTTGCATTGCTGGAGTTCAAACTCTTTTACAAACATATGTGCATACTCACATGTACACGCTTTTTTGGTCACGTACGTGATTATATCGTCACTATTAAATGTTAGAGATTAGTATTCTCATTCAAAATTCTAAGCGCATAGAATGGCGACCTGATAAAATTTAGAATTTGTCTAAGTGAGTGATTCTCTATCTATAATATGTTTTTATGTGTGCGTAAATAAATGCACATAGTGATTAGCTCCCAAATATTTATTTGCAAGTGCTTAATCTTTTTACTGTATACATTAATATCCCAGGAAATACTGTGTAAAAACGTATTTTTTTCTCGGGTTCTTAGTGGGAGGGGGGTTGAACCCCCCCCCCCCCCCCCCCCCCNAGCCACTGCGCAAGATACGTGTTAAATAATAATAACAAATTATGCGTTGTTAACAAGCAAATTTCGTCTAAATTTTGACGTACCCACAATGTAAGGCATGTATATTTGTAAAATGATAAATCAAGTTTCATTATTTCGCGCGAACGTATCAAAGCTTTCCATCGCGCGCAGACAATGAATCTCGTGTACTGTCTCTAGTGTATGGAATAATTTTTATTTTTTTCGAATGTCAACTATCCTACTTCTCTGTGCTAGCGAACACTTGACACTTGAGTTCGCTTCTAGGCCGGAGAAAACACATTATAGACGATGAGTATAAATAATACCCCAACTATGAAGCTCTATATTATCAAAACCAAACAACCTACAACCTTGATTGACCAATCTAATGAACCGTGGAACTTTAAAGTTTGTTTACCACATCCTCATAAGTGTTCAATGTGACCACCACGAGCGACTCGAACGACATCTACGTGATAATCAAACTCGTTCCACGCTCTAGTCAGCATGTCCAGTGTTACGGTATGCATGGCATTCGTAACTCTCTGATAGAGGTGGTGAGGGGGAAGCGAGCTCGCATTCGACACGCCAATGTGAAGGGGACGGTCTGATGTTTCCTTTATGTGCCGAGAGATGACACTGGGAGCGCCTTAATATTATGATTTAAAAAAAAGGAAATTATATAAAGAAAATATGTATATATAGTGAGTGAAGCGATTTGGACGGCTCTTTACATCGAGGTCTTGAGAGCCCACGAGGGTGACACGAGGTGAGTTTGGAGCAGCGCCGGAAAAAGTAACTTCGTTACGACAATGGATCTTATTTAAATATATTTTTAGAGAGATTAATAGTTTTACTTTTAGTAGGCCTACAACTATCACGTCTGTAGTAATTCTCGTAACATCATAATTCATCAATAATTAATTCCGATATATTCCAAATTGTAAAAAAAAAAAATGCGCGCTCCTGACATGACAGTTATTCAATCCTCTGAGTGATATACTATATTAGTCAAGAAGAAACTCCGATAGGGATTGCAGAATACATTTTAAAAACTAGTTACACCAAAACGATTTTTCTCCCCTTGTCTGGAAAGCCGGTGAGGGTGAAGCGAGGTGAATATGGAGCAGCCCCGGAATGAAAAGGTGGGGGAAACGAGAGACTGCCGAGAGAACCCGTCGACCTGCGCCATCAGCCGGTACGGAAATCTGGGAGCTACCCCAGAAAATATGAAAGTTTATTCACTGCCATAAAAATGTTCCCTCAGTAGGAAGTTATTAAAATTATATGTTTATCTACTATATAAAAATAAGTCGGGTTTTCCTTCCTGACGCTATAACTCCAGAACGCACGAACCGATTTCCACGGTTTTGCATTCGTTGGAAAGGTCTCGGGCTCCGTGAGGTTTATAGCAAAGAAAATTCAGGAAAAATTTTAACAGAAAAGCGGGAAAATCTTTTTTTACATACAGCGCCATCTCTGATACATAGCATGTACTACAAATCAAGTAGATGGCGCCGGTGAGTGATACATTGTTTGACAGCTACTCATTGTTCTCTGCTCAGTGATGTGACAAACTTTCATGTGACAAACAATTGTGAAAAAAAAGTAAAAAAAATAAGTTATTCGTTTCCTAACATTTCAATTGGAAACCATCAAATCAATCACGTGTATTGTGCAAATTTTTATTCAATTTCAACAGCAGGCATTTGTCTTTAAGGTGGTAAGTTGAACTGTGTAAATTATGTGGATCGTGCATTTGAGGTTAAATTCACCACTCTGTCCATAGTCCAAAATGCCTAGAGGACGACGTGCGAACATCGGCCGCCGCACGAGACATGCAAGCCAGCAACAAGTGTATTCACAGAACTTAAGCGAAGAAAGACAAAATATAATAAGAGAAAATGCCCGATTGAGACAACGCGTGAGCACACGAAGATCATTGGCATCATACAATCGCTTGGCATTCCAATATGATCCCACTGCGAACTACAGTGATGATGAAAATTTAGATATTGGACCAATGACGACTATATGCCGATATTGCAATGCGTTAAAGTTCAAAAGAGAAACGGCTGGATTGTGCTGCGCAAGTGGAAAAGTCAAACTGGATCCATTACTTACACCACCACAGCCACTGAAACCATTGTTCGATGGAAGTGATCCCGATTCCAGCCATTTTCTTCAACACATCCTTGAATACAATAACTGCTTTCGCATGACTTCCTTTGGAGCTAATATCATTCGAGAAGGCGGCTTCATGCCGACTTGCAAGGTAAAAGATACAACACACATAACCAATCACTCCTATGTTACACCTATGTTACAACTTACAACTTACTATGTTTGTTTGCAATTACAGATACAAGGACAAATATATCATTTGCATGGTTCAATGGTGCCAACACCAGATGAACCGCATCAATTTCTGCAAATATATTTCATTTCGTCGATGGTGGATCAGCTGAATGTGCGGTGCAATATACAGGGAACACAACAGTTAAAGAGACGAATTATTGAACAGTTGCAAGCATTTTTTCACGCTAATAATGCTGTGGTTAATATGTTCAAAACAGCATTGGAACGAATGCCATCGGATACGCACAAATTTGTCATAAGAGCGGATTGTACCCCAACAGGTGAACATGTGCGAAGATTCAATGCACCCACCGTTAATGATGTTGCTGCAATTATTGTTGGCGATCCAACTAAATCGCGAGACATTGTCGTTCAGCGAAGAAGCAATATCATGCATCGTGTAAACGAGACACATCGTTTGTACGATGCGTTACAATATCCAATCATTTATTGGCAAGGGCAAGACGGATACGACATCACGTCGAAGATGGTCGATCCAATTACAGGTACAATATTCACACACTAATTATTGCTATTATTATTGCTATTATTGCTATTATTGGTTTCCATTAACAATTCATTTAATTTTGCATTTTCAGGCGTATCAACGAATAAAAATCTAAGCGCAATGAATTACTATGCGTATCGTATGATGATTCGTACACATGAGGAGAATGTCATTCTGAAGTGCCGTCGGCTATTCCAGCAATTCGCTGTCGACATGTATGTCAAAGTCGAGACCGAACGTTTAGCGTTCATCCGATTCAATCAGGCAAAGCTACGATCTGAGGACTATATACACTTGCGTGATGCTATTCATTCAGATGGTGATGTTCAGAATATTGGACGTCTGACGATTCTCCCATCATCTTATATCGGAAGCCCACGCCACATGCACGAATACGCTCAAGACGCTATGACGTACGTGCGAAATTATGGAACTCCGGATTTATTTATTACGTTCACATGCAATCCGAAGTGGACGGAAATTGAACGTGAGTTGGAACCGGGCCAAAAACCGCAAGATCGCCATGACATAATCGCCAGAGTATTTCAGCAAAAACTCAAGGTTATGATGGATGTGCTTACTAAGTATCGAGTTTTTGGTGACACACGTTGTTATATGTACTCGGTGGAATGGCAGAAGCGTGGACTACCGCATGCTCATATCCTAATTTGGTTGCTGAACAAATTACATTCAAATGAAGTGGATGACATCATATCAGCTGAAATTCCTGATCCAGTCACTGATCCCCATCTACACGACATTGTGACGACACAGATGGTCCATGGACCGTGCGGTGCATTAAATCCATTATCGCCTTGCATGGCTGATGGAAAGTGCACAAAACGATATCCGCGACCGTTAGTTGCTGAAACAGTCACAGGGAACGATGGATATCCAGTTTATCGTCGGCGTTCAAAAGAAGATAATGGTCGAACTATCAAAGTTAAAGTTCAAAATCAAGAGATTGAGATCGGAAATGAATTCATTGTACCATATTGCCCGCTGCTATCACGAATTTTCGAAACACATGCAAACGTTGAGAGTTGTCATTCGGCCAAATCAATCAAATATTTGTGCAAGTACGTCACAAAAGGCAGCGACATGGCTGTGTTTGGTATTGCGTCGGAAAATGCGAATGACGAAATCAGCAACTTCCAAATGGGCAGATACGTCAGTACTAATGAAGCACTGTGGCGATTATTGTCATTTCAAATTCATGAAAGATATCCCACAGTTGTACATTTAGCAGTGCATTTGGAAAATGGCCAAAGAGTTTACTTCACTGAGGCTAATGCGGCACAACGAGCTGAGAGACCACCATCGACAACATTGACTAGCTTCTTTGCAATATGTGAAGCAGATCCATTCGCAGCGACGCTGATGTACGTTGAAATGCCCAAGTATTACACTTGGAATCAATCAACAAAGAAATTCCAACGTCGCAAACAAGGAACCCCAGTTCCAGATTGGCCACAGGTGTTTTCCACTGATGCACTAGGTCGCATGTATACTGTTCATCCTAGAAATGATGAATGTTTTTATTTGCGACTGCTGTTGGTACATGTACGTGGACCAAAATCATTCGCGCATTTGAAAACTGTGAATGGCCACCAATGCCAAACATATCGAGAAGCATGTCAACTATTGGGTTTGCTGGAGAACGATTCTCATTGGGATTTAACACTTGCGGATTCAGTTGTTTCATCAAATGCGTACCAAATACGAACGCTGTTCGCAATTATCATCACCACATGTTTTCCTTCACAACCAATTCAGTTATGGAACAAATACAAAGACGACATATGTGAAGATATCTTGCATCGCTTGCGCATTCAAACGAATAATCCTGACATCCAAATAACCGATGAAATCTACAATGAAGGATTGATTCTGATTGAGGATCAATGCTTGACTATTGCAAACAAGCTACTGATTGAAGTAGGAATGATTGCGCCAAATCGATCGATGCACGATGCATTCAACCAAGAATTAAATCGAGAGCTGCAATACAATGTTGATTCATTGCAGGAATTCGTTCGAAATAATGAGCCGTTGCTGAATGAACAGCAAAAACAAGTATACGAAACATTAATGCAAGCGGTGGACAATAATACTGGTGGTCTATTCTTCCTGGACGCACCTGGAGGAACAGGGAAAACATTTGTCATTTCATTTATTTTGGCCACTATTCGATCAAGATGTGACATAGCTTTGGCGTTAGCATCATCTGGAATTGCGGCGACTCTTCTAGATGGCGGTCGTACTGCACATTCTGCGCTTAAGTTGCCACTCAATTTAAACACAATTGATATTCCAACATGCAATATTTCCCGATCCAGTGCAATGGGAAAATTGTTGATGCAATGCAAGCTCATTGTTTGGGATGAGTGCACAATGGCACATAAGAAATCACTTGAAGCACTTAACTTCACACTGAAGGATCTTCGGCGAAATAACAACATCTTTGGCGGCTTGATGATATTGTTGGCAGGCGATTTCAGGCAGACGTTGCCAGTAATTCCCCGTGGAACGCCTGCAGATGAATTGAATGCTTGCCTGAAGGCATCACCTTTATGGAATAACGTAAAAACATTATCGCTAACCACTAATATGAGAGTTCAACTTCAAAATGATCAAAGTGCTGCACAATTTTCCAAACAATTGTTAGCTGTTGGAAATGGAAAAGTCCCAGTTGATGCGACATCTGGATTAATTACTCTTACCAACGAATTTTGCCGATTTGTAGACTCTCAATTAGCTCTTATTGAAAATGTTTTCCCAAACATTAGTGAGAATTATCAGAATTATGCTTGGTTAAGTCAACGAGCAATTCTTGCCGCAAAGAATAATGATGTACACGCACTGAATTTCACCATTCAATCAAAAATTGCTGGCGATTTGGTGACATACAAATCCGTTGATTCCATAAGAGATCCCGATGATGTAGTAAATTATCCAACGGAGTTTTTGAACTCTCTGGAGTTACCAGGATTTCCACCACATAACTTGCAACTCAAAGTTGGTACAGTTATTATGATATTGCGTAATTTGAATCCACCGCGACTTTGCAACGGTACTCGACTTTCGGTAAAAAGACTTATGCCGAATTTGATTGAGGCAACCATTATTAACGGAAAGTACGCAGGTGAAAATGTATGTATTCCTCGAATACCAATGATTCCGACTGATCTTCCGTTTGACTTCAAACGATTGCAATTTCCAGTTCGCCTTGCGTTCGCAATGACAATTAACAAGTCGCAAGGCCAATCGCTTAGTGTTTGCGGGATAAATTTAGAAAATCATTGTTTTTCACATGGGCAGTTATACGTTGCGTGTTCACGAGTTGGGAAACCATCCGCTTTGTTTGTGTTAACGTCAGACCAAAAAACAAAAAATGTGGTTTACCAAAGAGCACTTCAATGAAACGTATTTACTTTGGATTCACTTTCATTTACTTAGAGAAGTTCAATTCATTACTGTTGTGAAATGAAATAAAATTTTTCCTTTTCAAATATAAAAAAAATGTTTCTTCATGTTTTAATCACCAAACAAAATGTTGCATAAAACGAAGCCATCTGGTGGCGAAACGGAGTTCGCCGGGTTTGCTAGTTGATATATATTATTATCACATACAAGATTGAGTAAAATATTTAAATATTGAAAAAAAAAAGACCAATGGGGAAAACAATAAATAAAACACTCAACTAAAAAAATTTATACATACTACTATTTTAGTAGACTGTCATATGCAAGGCTAAGCAGTTCGCGAATGATGGTANATCACCAAACAAAATGTTGCATAAAACGAAGCCATCTGGTGGCGAAACGGAGTTCGCCGGGTTTGCTAGTTGATATATATTATTATCACATACAAGATTGAGTAAAATATTTAAATATTGAAAAAAAAAAGACCAATGGGGAAAACAATAAATAAAACACTCAACTATATTTCCATGCACTACCGATTTAGTACCCAGTCAATACAGGACGAAAATACAAGTATAGGCCATCTTACTTTTACAAAATTGTAACTATTTAATTTTTTTTGTCTGTGGTTAACTAAAAAAATTTATACATACTACTATTTTAGTAGACTGTCATATGCAAGGCTAAGCAGTTCGCGAATGATGGTAGGCAATAGCTTCTTGCGAAAGGCAACACAAGTCTCAGGATTATGGCGATGTCCGTCGTCTCGACAACTCACCCCTGGTCCACAGTTGGTCATCCACCTCACCATAGACACACTGCAGATCTTGCACGTCTACAACAGTTGAATCCACTACTTCCACCTCGCCAATGGTGGGACCACCGCCAACACCAGGTCCGGCATCCACAACTCCAGGAACACACACTGCTGGACGGTGTCGACGAGTAGGTGCAGGTTCGTTTCCCGAGAGGAGGGAGGATCAACCGTGGTGGGTACCATCACGGGTGTCTGGCGCCGACGATACACTCCGCAACGTCAGGTCGCCTGGCTGGCGGCATCTTTCTTAGGCCTGGGATGCTCAGGAGGTTCGTGCCCCGCCTGGGGCAGCTCCATCGTACAGTCTGGTGCGTGAATGGTAGCAGGCGTCTGGGCTGAGTCGATGATTTCGTCGATTATGCAAGGCAGCTGCGTCTGCGGCGTCATGTATAACCCGACGCAGACTGATGGGTCCCGGACAGTCCAGTTGAAACTGCATTGGTTCGTAGACAATTGGATAACTCGCAAAAGGCCAGATATCCATCTTCTGCTATGGAACTGTATTCAATGCTTACATAGTCCTCTTTCGTGAGCGTACCTCGGATGTGCAGGAATGATTGCGAAGGCAGTGGGTGTAGATATCTTCAAGCTGTATCGGGATTCGAACTTCATGCCTAAGAGTGTAGGGGCCTCTCAGATACGGCTGGTAGCAATGTATCTAAAACTTGTCGATTAGGTCGACTAATTCTGGCCACTGGGTCACATTCAATATGTTTTCGTCTTCCATGCCTGTTCACTTTTAACCCTAGGTTTACGAGTACCATTGTAAAATAAATTCAATAAGTACTTTACAATACTTAACTGGCTCAAAATATTAAATATACCAGCTAGTACTGTACGTTTCGCCTTCCATACAAGTTCTTAATATTAAATAATACTTAGACAAAGCTTTTGGCATACAGACATAATATCAAAAACTTCTAGGACCTGCACTTGTTAAGTAGCAAACTAGAATGGCAACAGATAGGTCCACACTTCTCTGGTGATATAGACGTTTAAAAAATTTCCCCAGTAGACTAAACAGACTATAAAAGGCAATTTCATTACATTCATGGTTAAGTGATACTTTTAGTTGGTACTAAAATGTGGAATCATATTAACAGTCTAAACTTAAGTACTACTAAAACTTAACCCTCGTTATCTTGTCTACCATTATGTTTTTCTACATCTGTGTAGGCCTACTGTTATGAAACTACACACAAAAATTATACACTTCAATGATTATTTCTATCTACACAATCAAGTGTTAAAAATTATATACTAAAGTGTTTCACAAGGCCATATGTAACAAACTGCAGTGCACACGAATATTTATTAAAATTAACACATATTGGGTTGATAGAGAAAACTGAAAATTTCAAAATTAATGCTACTACAAGTTGCTTTGAGTGTTACCATTAAAGTTTTATACATATTACGCGTCACTTAGAAGTCAAACTTTAACTATGTGCATTAGTGGCACATAAAAATAAATCAGCCTGCTTTCATGTAAATTTGATAATTTTGTTGACTAGCATAGAAAAACAAATTCACATATTTCCAGCAGTGTTTCTATGTACAAAAACTAATTGTTGACTTCACCGCGTTTCTAAATACCAGCCACCCTGTGTCACTAAAAATACCTTTTAATGTTGCATTCACTGGTGCTGAAGTATTTTCAGCTTCCGCAAATTGGATCTCACTTTTGAAGCATTTGACAAGTCACGGTATCTTCTTATGCACGACCATGGTAGTGCAATGCTGCACAAAGCTGTTATAACCTCACCTGTAAGGTGTGCAGTATGCACTGAACAACAGTTATAAGGCCGTCTGGAAGTTAAAACAATTGCATAGAGCAGGTGTGACTTTCTAAGCTACCGTTTTTAGAAAAATCATGATCACTGAGAATAAACATGGTCCAATATTATGCTTTTGTTTTCAGTCATAGGTTCTTTTCCCATTTTTCCAGGGGATTGAACCAATTCAGAAACACTATCATTAACTACAGGTTTGATGAGCTTAGCTGTACCAGTCGGGGGCCTACATGCCCTGGAGGTGAACAATTACCGACACAACATTTATCTTCCACTTTAATGGTATGCACAGCTCCATACATGAGTAAATATCCATCGGGGTCTCGATACTGGTCCTCGGAGAAGTGTAGTTTGCACAAGTAGAGGTCTGTATTTCTCGAACCCGCGAGCATAGGGTTCTGGGTACATTCAATCCATTTCTGATACCTGCAACAACAGATGGCAATCCACAATAACAAACATCACTTAATCCATTATTTGAAATTGGCAAAAAATCATAAAGATTATAAAAAGGATGTATACAAAGCCATTATCAACCTTATACGGTCACAAAGGAATTCATGATTTAATATGAGCATTAAGTAAGGTAGTATTATCTGCAACTAACATTTGTGGCATTACTAACAAGGTTTGAATTCCGCAAAGAAACAGACTCCAGTTCAGAGTAGCAATGACATTTGCAACCAGCTACTAACCGTGCGTGTTCCGAAGGTGTTTCTCCTTGCGGGGAACGATACAACCTGTATTGTGATGGCAGCGAATTACAGCCTACCGCAGCACATTTATTTTTCCATAAATATGAGGCAGACATCTTCAACTTTTAAATTCAAATCACGCTACACTATCTTCAGAAAAACGTATGCACTTTGCATTCTTACAATAATATCATAATACGACTATTACCGCGCGTATTTTGTAAACAGCGTACGAAACTTAAACAAGCGATTAACCATCACTAGCGCTCCTGTTTAGAGAGTGAGAATACCTCCAACTACGAGATGAAAAAAAACTGTTCAAACATTTGCCCTCTTTGAGTCTCCCCCCCCCCCCNAAATCTTCTTTGTCATCCATCTGCACCTTTTTCCTACCCTGTGTCTCTCCTGGGGCCCTCCTAAAGGACACGCCTGTCCTTGAGAGCAGACAATATCTCCCCCACTGCGGCAGGCCACCTCCAGCTATCCCCTCCCTCCACCAGTGCACAAGGGTAGAACTAAGGCGTGACGAGGAGAATCACGTACGTAGCGAGTGGACATCAGCACGAGGCGGGCCTCGAACAAACCTACAGTTTTAATTAATTTACATTTAATTCAATGCCGTGACAATACCTTCCTTGGCATGAGTTTCCTCAGAAAATTATAACTGATTCCCCATATTTTTGTTTCAAGCATTCATTTTCGAATTAACTGAAAACATAGCTTTTGCAATTTCCAAATTTTAAAAATATGTTTGACATTGATTGAATTGAAGAGTATAACCATAGCTCAAACAATTCAAGTTTTTCCTTATAAAGAAAAAAATTCGTCGCCATATCTTTCATAGTTCTAAAATAATCATTATTTCAAAACCACTGTGTTTTTCTCACTCGACATGGGACAATATACCACTCGTAACACTAACGTTTTTCTCTCTGGGGTGTGTTTGTTAGAATGATTCCTAATACGTTGGCCATTTTCTTCCGCTGTCTTTTATATGGACCTTGTTGGACTGCTTTTATATAAAGACAGTCACCTGACATTATAAATAACGCAATGGCGACGTTTTGATTCACAGGATACCATTTCGCCTCTTAAAAATACTTTTTTTACATAAATACAGTAAAACCCTCCACAAGTGTATTTCGTCGCTGCTCCATCTACATCTCGCTCCAATCTCAGAGCACTAATGAGCACCCTCTTAATCTCTCAACTCTGATCTAGTCAAATGGCAAGCAGTTATCTCGTGAATCCCTGCGATAACAAATAATTCATTTTTAATATTTAATTTAATGCCATCGTGGATTTGTTTCTTTCCCTGCAACGTTCTATCTAACATTTACATTGAAATATGTAGGTATTTAAAGTGAGCTTTAAAACTTATCTGTTAATATGAAATTGCATTTAGAAATCAAACAACTGCATTGCAGCTGCCTTCAAATACACTGGTATTTGCAGGCGGTCTCTCAACAAAGGAAGAAAATATATACAGTCGTGTTATACGCTCTGTTGCGCCAAGATTTATAACAAAGGAAGAAAATGAAGTGAAGCTTTATGTTCACCTCATTGCCTGTTTGAAGATTGGATTACAAGTTCGAAAAGCGACAGTGAGTACCATTTTGGAACTAGAAGCTTTACAGACACGGGCTGCTGGAACATTTAGTAGGCCTAGTGATTTTAGATTTATTGCAATCGACGTGCATTTGTTTCCTCAAGAATTTTTGTAACTGGATATGTATAAATAACGAATATTACAAGACGCGTTTTTAGGCTCGCATTTAAGTTTTTAAGGAATTTATTTATCTGTAGTTTATTAATAGCATTTAAAAACTGAAAGAAAATAAACACTTCGTAAAGTTGTGTGCGATCACGTGTTGCTTAGATAGTGTGCAATAATAAGCCTGCTAGTTTGAATGTGAGCCAGCTTCGGGGACAGAAGCGAAGGAGCACGTGTTGAGATGCGTGTAGAGATCGAGCAGTTTTTACAGCGTCTATGACGAGAAACAAGCTACAAGGCAACGTGTTCATGCAGTCGGGATGCCCGCTGACATCTGCAGACGACTTGAAGAAGCCAGCGCACGCATCATCGAGATAAGTATTGAAACAGCTACTCGGAAAGAGTATTGAGAACAAGGATATGGGGAAGACTCTAAACTATAGTTCACAACTAGGCAAGGGCTTACTCAAGGGTGGGAGACCCATCGGGTAGATCGCCTCCTCCGAGAATCCTGCTTTTTTAATATTTACCGCAGCATTATATTATCTATTGTAAACCTACTTACACATTGTGGTATGAAGTAAATTGGTGTCACAGGAACACACATGATATGGTCATAAAATGTTAACCTTGAATGTCAATGATTTCGTGGGGGAGAAAACACTTTCCCCAACTTTATAGGTGGTTTAAGCAAACTTAATATTTGTAGCATTCCCCCCCCCCCTCCACAAACCCAAAAAACTAATTCCCTGCACTTTCGATCGCCCCTTCGAAAAATGGGCCTGCTTGTGTTACCGCGACTAGAGTACCAGAAGCTGAGTCCATTACTTTTCACTTCAAAGACGTTCAGGAGGCTTAAATTATGTTCGTATTTTTAATATATTATATCTATTATTTTTAGTTTCAGGAAAAAATAAAATACCAAAAATAGGAAAAAAATTTAGGAAAATTACATTTCAAGAAATAATTTAACGAGTTATAACAATTTTGAGTGCATGTTATTCTTCTTACAAATCTCAAAATGGTACAAATGTATTATATTGTGCATAAGCTGAAAATTATTTTTCGTGTAATTATAAAGTCATAATGAATATTTATTGGAAATTTGTTATGTGGTTCGTCCNTAAGCTGAAAATTATTTTTCGTGTAATTATAAAGTCATAATGAATATTTATTGGAAATTTGTTATGTGGTTCGTCCGTATTTTAATTTCGACTTTTGAGATACCGCGTACATGAAATATTTTTCTATGAAGATAACATAATAGTGATTTCAGAACTGTCAAAAAAAGTGTATCCGGTTGTGGGACAGGCTGTATCTCGGTGCCTCGCTTCGCCGCATCGCTTCACGCC
>NQII01002071.1:49983-63601 GCA_002778355.1 Clitarchus hookeri
CCCTCCCCCCAATTATAAGCGATACATTTCTCTTCCCTGGGACACTAGTGGGTACACTGTCAAACATGTCGAAATTCGTTCGCCGTCCAGTTTTTCCGAAGGCGCTGCCTATATAGCACATTGGCGGTTTCTTTACACTTTTTGAATTAAACCTTTGTAAAATCACCTCTTGAATGACGTGTTTGGTTGCGTCCTACATATGTTATGTATCAAGCGTTTTATACTTTTAACATAAAAGTACCTTAGTTATGGTTAAATTAAATTTTTGCTTATATTTAATCTACAAAATTTTATTTATAACTAATAACATTAATTACAGTTATATAGTGGGTGTTCTGGTAAAACCTAGTATCAAATATATATTCATGCGCCATCCAAGCATAACTGTAAAATTGTTAGAAATGTAAATTTGTTTACGATTTGACAATTCTTACTTTAATGTGTACATCACAGGAAGTAGGCCTACTTACTTCAGTGGCCATAAGTTTAAACATTCCACTGCACCACATAAATTTGTACTACAGTGACTGCAGTACAAAGTTATGTGGCAGGAACGGTTTTTTATATATTCGCTTCCAACTAAACGAGGAGCCTGCTAGTAGAGTGAAATCCAAAAGTTGAAATAGTGCGTAGAAGTCTAAAACGCGTTGGACGAGTCCATTGCCGCTGCAGGGAGGGGTTATAGTCCCAGCGGTGTCCCTCCCTACCGCGGCGAACGTTCGAGAGAGCCCTCCACTACACTGCCTCCCAACATTCCCTCCCTCAAAGTTGCGCCAAGATTATTTTCTCATTTAAATTATAATATAGCAGCATATAGAAATGTATAAACAGTTTTTTTTAGTTTGTTTTTATGCATTCTTTTTACTGTGAACCGCCTATGCATGATCTCATCATTTTGTACTTCACATGTAATTTATGTTCAGCTTTATAGATATGTGTTACAGTGCTCTGGTAACTTGTGTGTTACAACTTGAGCGTACATTACATCTAAGCTCTTGTATTAGAGATTTGGAATTATTAAGCATTACAATATCCCCTGCCACATTTTCACAACATTTCTGAGAAGCACCAGAACAAATTTACTACCCACCTAATGGTGTGTTTACGATTGAAAGTAATGTAATAACTTGAGAATTGTAATATAAAAGAATCCAACGAAACCAGGGGCGGAAACTGAGGGAGGAGGTGGTCATGGGGAACATATCCCCTTCTCCTTTTTTCCCCTAAAATAATTACTTGACTTTGATATAAATATTTCCGGTGAGTGTTGTTAAACTGAAATTTAATGTTATCAGAATTAATAAAAATATTAATTTTTTTAACCAAAGGGAACTCAGTTTGCAAAAAATAATAAAAAGAGTTAAAGAAACTTTGTTTTTCTCGTACTAATTTCAAAATTGAACAACAAAATTAAAACCTTAGAACAGAGTTCAAAATAATTGTTCTCATCAGAAAGCAACGAAAAAATATTTCTTGGAAATTTACATTGCGGTTCACCCATATTTCAGTTATATTTTTGAGATAATATTTTTGTCCAAATATCTAGAAGTTAAACACTTGCCGCAGGTGACAAGAATGTCGGATTTCAAAAGAAATTTGCTAGATGCCACTTCTTTAACTTCAATAAAAACTCTAGCTGAAATCAAACTGTGTGTTAAAATAACTTTCTAAAATTTTGTACGAATTAAAATATTAACTTTAAATTGTTATGTACTCCTGGCCTTGAAAATGGCAACACCAAGAAGGACGTTATCTAACACAAACAGATTTACAAACACAATACGTATCTCCACAACATAGGTGACATGATTACTCTTACAGCTCGATATAACTTACAGAACATGAGGAGGTCGGTACGGCGTAGCCTTACCACGGGCGGCAATAATCGCTGATACATGACGCTGCAGCGAGAGGAAAGGAGTTTGGCTGTCCGTCTGCGGTATCTCCACCCATGCCGCTTCCACGCGTGCTCAGAGTTCATCTGTTGTGGCAGGCCATGACCCACACCTTTACTATGGGCGAGAGATCCAGTGAACGCGCAGGCCAAGGGAGCAGTGTGACATGGTAGTCATCCAAGAACTGTCGCACGATGTTTGCTACATGCGGTCGCGTGATATTCCAGTTGGTACAGTGCCTACTCTGGCCCTGAAGATGGGCGACCAAAACAACAGGCTCGGACATCCCCGCGATATAACAGTTGCTGGTCAGCGTGCCAGAGATGAGGACTAGGCACGAGCAATACTGGAATCCCATGGCACCCCATGGCATAACTCAAGTACTGGGTTAGTATGACAGTGCATAATGCAGGACTTCTTCGAGGCATGCATCACGGCGCTGCCATACATGGAAGCGACCGTCGTGGTGCTGCATGCAGAAGCGAGGTTCGTTGGAGAAGACGATGGCGTGACATTCGTCCCTTCAAGCTCGAACTTTCCCATGCACCATGGCAGCCACAGGTGCCTGTGGTGAGCAGTCAGTGGCAGCCGCTGTGATGGGCGATTATGGACCGTACATCCACATAACATATGATATCAATGTCCGTATGCATACTGCACCCCGTCTGCAGACGGCGATGTCTGTCCTCGCGTTCGTTCGAGCGACGGAGCTGATGCCTTCCTGCACGTCGCTCAAACTCTCTCTCCTTGACTCACTGATTCCGTTTCCGCTTCAGCGGTGTTGCATTTCCTCCAACACGAGAACTAATTTCGTTGTTGTGTAATCGTGTTCTTCGACGCGGTATGCTCTCTCCATCTCTTCGCACGAACGGCGACGGAATACAATGCCACTACCTCTCAGCTTCTCCCCGACCTCCAATAGTATACCACTTATCAGTGTCACCATTGGCGTACGACTGCGCCACTCAGCTGAACAACTAAACACGTCATTTCCCCAATCTGGAGTTCTAATAGCGTGTCCTTCTTTGTGCGAAAATTTTAATGGCCAGCAGTGTATTTAGGCTTAAATTATGAAAATTTCTTTCTTTATAATGATTTGCTATTTTAATCAAGTTTTCAGCGATATCTTGTCAAGAGAATATACAGTAACTCAAAATCTATAGAAAAAGAATTTGCCCGTGAACAGCTGTAAGTGTTCAAATAAATGGCCATATTTTATATCATGAGCAGATGTTGTATGGCAGTGACCAAGTAGAGAATGGCACGCAGAAGTTGTTGACAGCAAAAAAATAATTGCAAGCAAGCATTCAAAATACTGAATGGCAAATGTGCGAGGATGTTAACGATTATATTTGTGAATTTAATTCATAATTGGACGATTCTTCACTAGAAAACGTCCGCTTTTTAAGAATGATGCGATTAATGCTGGTTGTGTTCTGTGAGGTTGGTTATAGTTACATTGGAGATCCAAAACAACTGGAATAGGCATGTGTATGCAAATAACAGAAGTCTGGAACCAATCGGAGTAACGCGATGCGGTCGGCAGCTTCTATATAAGACAACAAGCATCTGGCAAAGTTGCTAGATCGGGCAGGTTATCAAAATTTAAGTGTGTTTGAAACGTGGTGTTATAGTCGGCGCACGAGAGGTGGGACATAGCATCTCCGAGGTAGCACTAAAATTTGGATTTTCGCGTACGACCATTTCACGAGTGTACTGTGAATATCGGGAATCTGGTAAAACATAAAATCTTCGACATCGCTGCGGCCAGAAAAAGATCGTGAACGATTGGGACAAACGACGACTGACGAGAATCATTAAACGTGACAGACGTGCAACCCTTTCTCAAATTGGCGTAGATTTCAATGCTGGGGCATCAACAAGTGCCAGCGTGCGAACTATTCAACGGACCATCATTGGTATGGGCTTTCGGAGCCGAAGGCCCACTCGTGTACCGTTGTTGACTGCACTACACAAAGCTTTACGCCACGCCTGGGCCCGCCAACACCGCCATTGGACTGTTGATGACTGGAAACACGTTGCCTGGTCTGACGAGTCTCATTTCCAATTGTATCGGGCGGATGGACATGTACGGGTATGGAAATATCCTCATAAATCCATGGACCCTTCATGTTAACAGGGGACTGTTCAAGCTGGTGGAGGCTGTGTCATGGTATGGGGCGTGGGCAGTTGGCGTGAAATGGGACCACTGATACGTCTAGATACAACTCCGACAGGTCACATATACGTAAACATCCTGTCCGATCACCTGCACCCATTCATGTCCATTGTGCATTCCGACGGACGTGGACAATTCCAGCAGGACAATGCGACACCCCAAACGTCGAGAGTTGCTACCGAGTGGCTCCAGGAACACTCTTCTGACTTTGGACACTTCCTTTTGCTACCTTAATCACCAGACATGAACATTAGTGAGCATATATGGGATGCCTTGCAACGTGCTGTTCAGAAGAGATCTCCACCGCCTCGCACTCGTCGTCTTGCGGCACTTCTGCGTTCTAGCGGGGGCCCTACACGATATTAGGCAGATGTACCCGTTTTTTTGGTTCTTCAGTATATAAACAATATATAAAGAAGGCTCTTTTATCGCGTGTGTTCATTGCCTGGAATTTAATACCGAGTGAATGTTGATCGTAAATGTAGAAGACATAGTACATGTACACGGTTGGGTAACTTCATCATTATTAAGTCATATTTTTTCAGTTATAAACCCACCTTAAGATTCGCGAATCTCGGCTGTAGCAATGGGCGTGTCTGATATTTCTGTATAGCAATCAGAATTTGTAAACAAAATAATTTTTTTATTTGAAGTGGCGAACGAGAGGTTTTGTGTAGCGAGAGTCGTGGCTTGTCTGACATAGGTTAACCACAAGCCTTACATTTCTGGGAGCCTTAAAACGAACTGTATATATTGCCGGAAATAAGCCTAAGAACAAAACAAAGAATCAAACACGGCCAAAATACACAGATTAATGACGCTCAGTTAACGTAGTGTGATTAAAATCCCAATTTCAGAAGACAAAGCAGGATGATAAAACAAAAAATAAGACAAGATAATACTGACAATGAACAATAAAAATTAAATACTATCTCCTTGTCAATACAGATGTAAATTGTCCAGTTTGTTGCCTGAAGCTCGTTGGAATATGTTCTGTTTGTTTACTGCTTAATTAGTTTAAATTTCCTGATTTTACGTTGTTTGTTATCTTGGATTAGTCTGGTTTTTCGGTTTCTTTGTTTTTTTCCTTGGCCTTTTTTCGGCATTTAAATGCTCACATAAATCTTGCAACACCATCGCCATTAAACTGTAAAACCAAACATAAAATTATCTGTTCCATAAGAAACAAGGTGGAACATGCGAAAGTGAAGAAAACACGGGCGAAATATCTTTACCTTAAGCCCACATATTAGCAAACGAAAATACCATTCACGTCTTTCTGGGGGCTTATGATCTAAATTAACAACTCTAGTGCTCCTCTTTGAACAAACTAGAATAGTGATTTTCGAATACATATTCTCTTTCCAGAAACCGCTATGCTGCACACATTAGAGCCGCATAAGAAATAAGTGCTCGAGACGAGCCATCAATATGGGTGAAAGCATTTAGCAAAAATAAAAGTCTAGATGATATATTCACCTCCTTTATATCACACTTCCTATATTCACCTCCTTTATATCACANCAAAAATAAAAGTCTAGATGATATATTCACCTCCTTTATATCACACTTCCTATATTCACCTCCTTTATATCACACTGCCTATATATTCACCTCCTTTATATCACACTTCCTATATTCACCTCCTTTATATCACACTTCCTATATTCACCTCCTTTATATCACGCCTCCTCTATTAATGCCCAGCCAGTTCTGCTTCATGATCACCCTGACCTTAATTAGTTTACGTAACAACTATGAGCTCAAGTAAACGATAATAATGTAACCGAATGAACCAAACAGGAAAATAAACTGCAAAAAATTGAATATACATATCCATGGTTAACTTTATTTATTTCCATTTTTTTCTTTTGGCTTCTGTGCTAGCAATGAGTATTGTGTCGGCCTGTCATCCGGAAGTTTTTTTATTCAAATCCTGGTCGAGTTAGGCAATTTTCTTATTTGTATTAATTACATTTGAACGCCCAACATAACTGTAGATTTTCAAATTAATAACTTATTTCTCATAATGACCTTGCTAAATACAATGAAACTATATTTAACATGCTGTGCAATGAATGTACAGCAAACAAGGACAATATTGATGCACCGAGGCTGCACGTAACGTTAACTTTTTACACTGCAATATTGCAATTACGGTCGGCTATACGTGTTCAGCAGTCAGCACGTTGATATCGTAATGTCGTGCAGTAATGCGTACGCCTAATTATGTAAATAAAACAGATTTCCCAACTGGTATTTAAGCCGGGTAATTTAGTAACTTTACCTGCTGATTTACTACAAGCACGATATTTTGGACCATTTAACACAATTAGTGAATGTGTCGAAGGCCAATAAAGTGACGTCATTAGGGAGAGGAATGAAAGTTTTGCTACACAGTTTTTGTACTATAGTTTTTGTGATTAGTTTACGCAAATAATTTCATGTGCCTCTGTGCTTAAGTATAGTGTTTCATTTAAAGTCAATTTTTAAATCCAAACTTTCATCAAGTAACAAAATGGCACTAACGTCTTGAAAAGTTGTCTTACGAGGCGTTATCGTAGAGGTACGCAACATCACCAGTCGCGTTCAAAAATTATAATAAAACAAGTATCTTACACTGTAACGGACAGCCTAACTTGAGAAAACATTTTTCTAATTTATTATGTATAAATTCCAGTCTTTATTTATTCGCTATCATAGTACGTTTGCAAGCGTTTTCAGTATATTTTGAATTTATGTAATGTGTATTACTGCTTGTTTTTTAATCAGTCATATTTATAATATACTTCGCCATAAGAGTTCATGGAAAATAAAGACGAATAGTTTAAAAGATTTCAATGTTTTCTTTTAAAATGGAGACAAATATGCATCAGNAGTTCATGGAAAATAAAGACGAATAGTTTAAAAGATTTCAATGTTTTCTTTTAAAATGGAGACAAATATGCATCAGCGAGGTTATGTATGCAGTTTAGACTACTGGTGTTATGTCATACAAGTCTTCGTTTAAAGGTTTCCGAGTACTTCCAAAAATATGCAGTTGTCAGAATGTTTTCCTGTCGACTTCGTTTTCCCGGTTGCTCGCATAAGTGTGCCCCGAGTACCTGCCACTAGACGAGTGCTTGTTCGTATACGAGTCTCGTATACGAGACTCGTATACGTAGGCGTGGGAAGTGTTCAGGCATAACAAAACCGCATTTCGAACAGTAAGGCGGGCGGTTCGGATAGGAATAAAAGGCCTGCCTCCCTTCCCCTCCGCCTCTGTAACGTTTTAGCAAAGGAATGGTAGAAAGAGCTATAGAAGGCTCTTCTGAATGTAAGACGTGAAGAGAAAAGAAGAAAGAAAACTCCTGCTTGAGTCTCTGCGTGGCCACTTTGCTCGCCTTTTCCTCCCAGTCCACCTCGTCGTATTTTCACAACCAACAATTTATGTCTTCCTTCTTATCCTATTAACCCCTCTTTCTTTTCCACCGCACATGACAGTCCATGCGAACAAGACACTTTTTTTTTTCTCCGCACTAACTAATTAATGGCTCCTCCTCTCCCCTGTTGTAAACAAATTATAGTGTCATTACGAACATATTTCAGGGAGCAATAAAGAAAATGTCAAAACATTCTCATTCAAGTGCACATTAGAAACAATTTTGATAACTAGTAATTTATAGCATATGAGCCCGAAGTTCGTACCGCGTANTAGTAATTTATAGCATATGAGCCCGAAGTTCGTACCGCGTAGTAATGCGTTAGGTGATTACAAATTTAGAAGCAATGGTAATAATGTGTTTTCATTTGCAACAATTCATTTTGAAAAAAAATTGCCAAAAAAGTGCTTAATGCTATAGAGAACAAAATTGTGTATGTTCCCATACAGACAGTAAAATTTGCTGCTGCATATACGACCTTGTGCTGCCGTTGCTTAACGTAACTTGCCCAGAGGTGTTTAACTCCCCTGGCCAGCACGATTACCCGACCTGCTCCCCATTGAACATGTGTGGGACATGATGGGACAGCGTTTGGTGTGGTCTGCAATACCGGCAACAAACCTCCATCANTCCCCATTGAACATGTGTGGGACATGATGGGACAGCGTTTGGTGTGGTCTGCAATACCGGCAACAAACCTCCATCAATTGCATTAACAGGTGGAATTATCATGGAACACTATTCCCCAAAATGACATCTGACACCTTCATGATCGTCTCTACGCACGACTGTAGGACTGCATCGTCACTAAAGGAGGCTACACAGTATACTGACATTGTTGTTCAAGACACTCTGTAGCCTCTGTCCATAGGCGTACGACCTTGTGATCATTATCATATACAGTGTACAACCTGTATAATGATTCAATAAAACCTCCATTCATGTGGTACCATTGCGTCTGGGTGTTCATTTTCCATTTCCCACCTGTGTCTATTAACAAACATGTTTACAATGCAATTTTAGTCGCAACTGCTGTCATCATAATTATTAGAAAAGTAGACACGCATGCATTTATTTCAGTTATAAAAATTACGTCTTCGTGGCTCAAACTAATGTACAATAAAGCAGTTATTGGAAATATTTGCAAACAATGTTACTAATTTGTATTACCTACGGCCAGAGTTATTATAGTGATTGCTCCACTTGACTAAAGTTTTCTTTCAAAATGTGCTTTCTGAAGTATCTAGAATGAAGNAGAGTTATTATAGTGATTGCTCCACTTGACTAAAGTTTTCTTTCAAAATGTGCTTTCTGAAGTATCTAGAATGAAGCAACGCAACGTTTAAATTTTGATTAAAATAAAGCTCTTATTGTTGAAGTTTTTAAAAATGTTAGTAGGTTTATTCTAGCAAAATATTTTACAGATTGACAAAATATATGAACTCTTCTTTTATATGCAACAAAAGTCGTACTTTCCTGACAATANTTACAGATTGACAAAATATATGAACTCTTCTTTTATATGCAACAAAAGTCGTACTTTCCTGACAATACCAGCATTGTGTGCACGATATTATAGTGAGATGTGTATGTAAAAGCCACTCTACTTCTATAGTCCAGCCACTGTTACTTCCAACTTTTCTGAAGCCCTGCTAAAGTTCTACTTCCAATACATTCCTCCGCCTTGTGGAAAAAAAGCTTAGAGCCTATTATAGAAAATTACACCAACGTGCCCACGCTCAGCATTCATGCGCACTCGCTTTAATGATGTTTTGGACAAGAACTATTACTTACTCGGCGTTACCAACACACATATTCCTCTCTATCTTCATTCATTTTAATCATAAACGAGATATTATAATTTATATATTTATACATAATATACGAGTAACAGTTGAATTTAACGAAATATAAGGTACTTGTACTTTACCACAAATATAAAATGCCTGTGATACATGACAAATTTAAGAAAAAACCAAGCACTTCATTTATATAGTGATTTTTCAAATGTTTGACTCAGAAAGTGGGAAGGAACCGCGAATGGACTACACCTTAATTACCCGGCGGCATCAGGTATCACGAGTCACTTCCAGACTGCCATAAGCTACACGTTCCTCTTGCCCAGTCTCGTTGCTGTTTTGAGTATAGTTCATCCATGGTCACTTCCGTGTTTTCTGAAGTCCTGTTTGAGTTCTACGTCCAGGCCTTTACTCCACCTCGTGCGACGAATGCTAAAGCAAGTCTAGGATCTTCAACGTAAGAACTAACCCTCATTAATACCGCCCTTAGTAATGAAGATAACACGGGTGGCCACTCTCGTATCGCAAACAACGTTCTTGCTGTCAGGAGTTATGAACGTTTGTTACTGGTTTATTGAGAAGTACGACGTAGTTAACATAAGCTGCCATCTGGTTACAACTGCCTAAGACCCACAAACTACTGCTGCAGCGATACAATGCTGAGCACGTGAAGAAGTGTGTGCGTTTGTAACGTCTTAGGCAGTTGTAACAAGAGGGCGACTTTTGTTAACTAGGTCGTACTTCTCAGTAAACAAGCATCAAATGTTCATAATTCCTGACGGTGAGAAAGTTGTATGCAATACGAGGGTGGCCACCCCTGTTATTTTCATTACTAAGGGCGGTATTACTGAGGGTTAGCTTTTACGTTGAAGATCCCGATAACATAACATGATGTTCCGAGAGTTGTAATTACTATTTACTTAGCTAGCGATATTTTGCAAAAATACGGTTTAATATCTCGATTTTTAAGGGTCCGTACCTCCCTAATTATTCGGTTTAGGTATAAAGTGTCCCATATGTTTTCTTTTTACTTTTTCATAAATAATCACCTGCCGAAGTTTGTTGGTCTAATTGAGAATCATCCTGCATAGGAAACAACCAAACACGTCATATATGAGGTGGTTTGGTTGAAAAGTGTGAGGATAGCACTAAAACTGCAAAGGAGGCTTGGTCGTGTAGCAGGACTTGGAGGCAGCGAGGGAGTGGCTAATTTAGAAACGCAGGTGATAACGCGTGAGCCGTTTGCCGAGGCACTTCCCTATTGCGTGCGACCACTTTGTCAACCTGTGTTCTTGTAGTTAGCACCGCCAGTGTTGTGTTGGCTGCCGCACTTAGCTGTGGCGGGTGTACTTCCAGCATCTCTCTGCCCTCTCCAGCACACTCCTCGTGTAGGAACCGCTCACTAACCAACTTCCTCAACCGCAGTGGAAGTTGTTAACTTATGCACTGTATGGAAATAACGCCACATGTCAGACTGCAAATATAACAATGCTGAGCGTCCTTACTATACAAGGTTGGGGTCTTCCCTACGCATTTGACTCTTTCGTGAGCTAGTGTAGGAACGGTACCATGGATGTATGGGAAAATAGTTTACCATTCGCATTTTCTCACTGTTCGTATAAATTAATATGGTAATTTAACGAATAATTTCTTAGAGTGCTTATGATTGTATAATAAAGTTGTTTTCCAGAGCATTTTTCGAAATTTTTGGCACGACAAAACATGAACAGAAGATTGTTAGATATTCGATGCCTAATTTTTTTCGGAGCACTGATGACAGATAAAAAAGAATATCTTATTTCTTATCCTCCAGGGCCGCGATGGCTGCGCGGCCAGCCCGCCGCCTCCCACTAAGGCGAACCGGGTTCAATCCCCGGCCGGGTCGCTCCCGGATTTCCGCAAGTGGAAATCGTGTCGGACGATGCCGCTGATTGGCGGGTTTTCTCGGGTATCTTACCGTTTTCCCCGCCCTTTCATTATCACCGTCATCGGCTCTCAAGACCCCGCGGTTAAGAGCCGCACAAATCCCTTCATCACTCTTACCTTCCATCAGTGGTCCGAGAATAACCAAAGCCTGTGAATATCTAACAATGTCAAATGGCGTTCGAAATTACTATTGGTTTTGTGCCAAAAATATAATTATACAAATTATCTGAAAAATTACTTGGTCAAACTTTGGATAAACAGCCCTGCCCACCGTGCTTGTAACCTCGCTGTTTAAGTGTGGTGAATCAACTCCAAGAAATTCGTTCTCAATGCAAACATTTTCAATATAACCGTTTCCAAGCTAAGCGTATTATACGTGGCATTTCCCAAGTAGTACTAGCACGTTATGAAGTGGTACTAACACGTTATGAAGTAGTATTAACACGTTGTGAAGTAGTATTAGCATGTTATGAAGTAGTATTAGCATGTTATGAAGTAGAATTGGCATGTTATGAAGTAGTACTAGCATGTTATGAAGTAGTACTAGCACGTTATGAAGTAGTGATAGCACCTTATGAAATCTCGCCAATTTGCGTTTAATTTCTTTTTACATTTTAACATTATAATTTGTTTGTAGACTTCTTAACGTGGCAGCATTCTCACATAAAAGTGTGTTGAATATTTGTTGTTTGAAACTATTGTGTTTAAAATATTGATGCATTGTGGAAGAATTTCTTTAAAATTGATTCCCAGTTATAACACTAAGCCCTTGAGAAGAATTAGCCCAGTAGAAGTGCGGAAATACGAGGACGACTTTGTACCCTAGCGAATAATATTTGCCAGATTCAAGGGAATATAACAGTTTTAAGAAGTTTCTGCTGCCGAATGTCGTGAAATATTGCATGGAATTTAGATAGTTTTTGCTGCACAATTCAAGTTATTAAAGAGAATGGAACTAAAATAATTTTAAGTGTACAAATACTATAGTGCTTTCACGGTTACTTCCATCTTTCCTGGAGTCGTGCTAAAGTTCTACTTTCAGGATATTCCTCCGCCTCACGTTAACAAAACTTCAAATCTAGAAAATTACACGAAAGGGACAATGCACCGCATTCGTGCACACTCCGTATAATAATATTTTGCATAAGAACTGTTTCTTATTAGTCATAACAATCCCATTTGTTTTCTCACTGTTTTTGTTCATATTAATTACAAATTATTTAATATAATTTATAGCTAAAATATAAGTAATAGTTAAATTTAACCAAAAATTAGACACTTTAGTATTAACATAAGTTTAAAACGCTTGTGATACATGACATATTTAAGAGACAACCAAGCACGTCGTCTATGGAGTGGTTTTTCAATGGTTGGATTTAAAAAGTGTGAAGAAACCGTGAATTAACTAAATGTTGTACCCCGCCCACAAAATTTAAAATAGCGGTACAATGTAATCCGGTAGCCCCCCCCCCCCTTACCCATCTCTCGGCCAATTCACGCGCCCTTACTTTCATATGAGGGAATATTTATAAGTAACGTGTGTTACTTAAAAGGGAAACGGGCAGTGTTTTACGATAACCGTATACAGAAAGCTCAAAGAAGAAGACACATCCTGATAGTATTGGACTGCGAACCGTCATGGTACACAGATATAGGTTCTGCCCAGGATTTGTATATGATATAACGGTTCGTCGTGACGACCTCAGGACGTTCGAGAAGCTAAAATTATTTGCTACGTTTTTATCATATTACGTCCTCTTTTCCATTGTGATAGGAAATAGTAGTCCTGAAAAAGAATGACAATGAAGAGAAATTACTCTTAGGAAACGAATAAAATGTGTTATGAGAATTTCAGTTTTTATGTATTTTCGTACAAATTTCAAAACCGAACAAAGTTGTTACGCTAGTATACAGCTCAAAGTTGTTATGTTATCAGTGTATCGTGAAAAATATTTCTCGGAAATTTTTTATGTGGTTCTCCTGTATTTAAACATAAAATTTTTAACTAAAATTAAATCTCAAAATAGTTTAAATTTAAACCCTTAGCGTACGTGAACCAAGTGTCGTATTTAAATAAAAATCTCTGATATTCTACTCCTTTAACTTGAATAGATACTTAAGCCGGAAGTAAAATACGTCTTAGAAGAAATTTTGGGATTATGTACGAATAAAGATTTCAAATTTAAATTTTTATATTTACAGTAAAAAAACCCATGGCGAACGTTATTCTTCGGATGATTTGTTATCTTTCTCATGTTATGACTAATACGTCAGCACACCATTCTTCATCTTCCAAATCTGAAGAAAAATATATTGTATCTTGAACAGTGTTAATCAAACACAGCCACCAAACAGCTGTGCGATAATCAAGTTTTCCAGTCTACGGATTACGGTCGG
>NQII01002071.1:67362-106700 GCA_002778355.1 Clitarchus hookeri
TTTATATGAAGTAGTAAACATAAATTATTTTTCTTGTTTATGTGAAGTAGTAAACATCAATTATTTACCTTGTTTATATGAAGCAGTAAACATCACTTTTTACCTTGTTTATATAAAGTAGCAAACATCACTTATCTACCTTGTTTATATGAAGTAGTAAACATCACTTATTTATCTTGTTTATATGAAGTAGTAAACATCACTTATTTTTCTTGTTTATGTGAAGTAGTAAACATCAATTATTTACCTTGTTTATATGAAGCAGTAAACATCAATTATTTTTCTTGTTTATATGAAGCAGTATACATCGTTTTTTACCTTGTTTATATAAAGTAGCAAACATCACTTATCTACGTTGTTTATATGAAGCAGCAAACATCACTTATCTGCCTTGTTCATATGAAGCAGGTAAATGTACGTGGTTCTCCGGTCTCGCTATTGATCACCCTCTGAAAAGCAAACTGGCACACAATTTCGTTTACTTATTTTTCTGGAGCTACTTGTGTTTGGTGCCATTAAACCAACACAAATATACGAAATTATGTGCAAAAGGTCAACAATCACAGTCATTATCTGAACATAATTCAAATGGTAATTAACGAATTTTCATCGTCCTTTCATTAAAACATAGTAAGTAATAACTACTAAAAGGAGAAAATGTTTTAATTTTCTATACTGTAAGTAATATGTGGATTATTTTGACATAAAAACTGACACTTAATAATAAATTGTGTTTGATAGAAGCATACTATTCTCCTGTAAACCTCACTCCCACCTCTCCTAATGAGAAACTCTCATCCCAATTGTCCCTTAAGACAGAGTTGTGGGACTGAACCAGGGACTTTGTGAGCGGGAGTCTAACAGCGGCTGAGCCAATGTGATAGGGCATAAAGAGAAACTAAGACCATGTCCGAATGCGCCTTCAAGTAGTTTTTCTACTTTTCTCGTCCGTCGGTGCACATCATAGATGTCTGAGGCTGAGAGATTTGGGCGGCTCTTAACATTGAGGTCTTGAGAGCCGATGAGGGTGATTGAGGTGAGTATGGAGCAGCGCCGTAATAGAAGGGCGGAGGAAACAGGAGATCCCCCTAGAAAAGCCGCCAACCAGCGGCATCGTCCGGCACGATTCACACATGCGAAATCCGAGTGTAGCCCGGCCGAGGATTGAACCCGGTTCGCCTTGGTGAGAGGCAAACAAGCTAACTGCTCAGCCATAGCGACCTCACCAAAACTGTACGCATTTCTGATTTTAGAAGTGTTGTATATTTTTATTTCGATTTTTCTACTGGTTGTCGGGGCCGTGGTGGCGAAGCGGTTAGCCTGCTCGCCTCCCTCCAAACTGGGTTCAAACCCCGGCCAGGTCACTCCCGGATTTTCGCATGTAGGAATCCTGCCGGACGATGCTGCTGGTCGGCGGGTTTTCTCAGGGATCTCCCGTTTTCCGCGCCCTTGTATTATTCCGGAACGGCACCATACTCACGTCATTTCAAATTCTTTGGCTTTCAAGATATCGCTGTTAAGAGCCACCAAAATCTCTCAATTCCATGTGACCTACGTAATATTTCTACAAATATTTCATATACGGTAGACTGCCATAAGAAGATTGTAGGTGAGTGGTATGACCTCATGTTAAAGCCGACATCCATGACGCAATTGGTTGGGTGCTGGCTTATGGGGTGAGTGATCCATGTTAGAGTCCCGGGTCAAGCATTGGTGCCAAACGTAGTTAGAATCGCAGTCTATAAATTGTAAGAACAAAAAAATGTTTAAGAGTAATAAGATAATCTTCAAATTTTTTGTCGTCTTTGAATCTCACTCTAGAATTCAATATTTTTACTTTTTAAAATATGTTTTCGCAGTTAAACACCAACATAATGGTTATGAAAAAAATTATTTGTAATTAATTTTTAAATCGGAAATGCATACAAATTTAGTATAATATTTACGAAGAAATTCTGTTAATTTGTGGAAAGGTATGTTANTTTTAAATCGGAAATGCATACAAATTTAGTATAATATTTACGAAGAAATTCTGTTAATTTGTGGAAAGGTATGTTAAATTTTCGTAAGTCTATTATTTATTCAGCAACATGGCCGTAATTTTACGGAGTATTCTGGATAATCATTACCGGTACTTTTCGGATTACTGACGGAAATTTGTATAACAAAGTGGTATGTTCGCAGATAAAAACTTTGAAAACCATGTTTTTTTTATTTCAGCAAACTGTCATAACATAATGTAGGATACTTTAGACGATCAAGTGATGGTGTGAAATACCTAAAAACATTAGTATTAATTTACTGCTAATGCATTTCTTTTAGTCGCACATGAATGAAACAAAGAGAAACCAACTTGAGTGGACACCTGTTAAAAAGTAACATTAAANTTTTAAATCGGAAATGCATACAAATTTAGTATAATATTTACGAAGAAATTCTGTTAATTTGTGGAAAGGTATGTTCAATTTTCGTAAGTCTATTATTTATTCAGCAACATGGCCGTAATTTTACGGAGTATTCTGGATAATCATTACCGGTACTTTTCGGATTACTGACGGAAATTTGTTTAACAAAGTGGTATGTTCGCAGATAAAAACTTTGAAAACCATGTTTTTTTTATTTCAGCAAACTGTCATAACATAATGTAGGATACTTTAGACGATCAAGTGATGGTGTGAAATACCTAAAAACATTAGTATTAATTTACTGCTAATCCATTTCTTTTAGTCGCACATGAATGAAACAAAGAGAAACCAACTTGAGTGGACACCTGTTAAAAAGTAACATTAAANCATTTCTTTTAGTCGCACATGAATGAAACAAAGAGAAACCAACTTGAGTGGACACCTGTTAAAAAGTAACATTAAATAGAGTGTTAAAAGACGTAACTGCTGTCCATAATTCTCTGTAAACGTTACTGTAAGACTTTAACGAAGCTAGTTACCAGGTCAACTCACATAGTCCTTTTGTTTGCTAATAGTAGCGTGTTTAGAGTAAAGCGAGTTCAGTTGCGGGGAACGTGTGTGTTGCAGTGACGGTATGTCAGGTGCAGGTCAGACGACACCTGCTGACACTGCCGGGCGGTAAGATGGCCGGCGGACACCCTATGCCGCCGAAGTACTACCGCTCTGCCTTCCACGACTATAACACGCCCAGCCCTCAGCTAAACTACACCGGTGAGTATAGCCAGTGTCAGTATTAGCAACTGTCGTTTTCTACAGTGACGGTCTGCCAGACGCAGGTCAGACGACACCTGCTCACAGACGGCCCGCCATTCTACCGGCCGCCTGTGGGATATGGCGGCTTCAACTACCGCTCTGCCTTCCACGACTACAACACGCCCAGCCCTCAGCACAACTACACCGGTGAGTATAGCCAGTGTCAGTATTAGCAACTGTCATCCTCTGTAGTGACGGTCTGCCAGACGCAGGTCAGACGACACCTGCTCACAGACGGCCCGCCATTCTACCGGCCGCCTGTGGGATATGGCGGCTTCAACTACCGCTCTGCCTTCCACGACTACAACACGCCCAGCCCTCAGCACAACTACACCGGTGAGTATAGCCAGTGTCAGTATTAGCAACTGTCATCCTCTGTAGTGACGGTCTGCCAGACGCAGGTCAGACGACACCTGCTGACAGACGGCCCGTCATTCTACCGGCCGCCTGTGGGATACGGCGGCTTCAACTACCGCTCTGCCTTCCACGACTACAACACGCCCAGCCCTCAGCACAACTACACCGGTGAGTATAGCCAGTGTCAGTATTAGTAACTGTCATCCTCTGTAGTGACGGTCTGCCAGACGCAGGTCAGACGACACCTGCTGACAGAGGGCCCGCCATTCTACCGGCCGCCTGTGGGATACGGCGGCTTCAACTACCGCTCTGCCTACCACGACTACAACACGCCCAGCCCTCAGCTCAACTACACCGGTGAGTATAGCCAGTGTCAGTATTAGCAACTGTCGTCTTCTGCACCGAAGGTGACCAAGTGAGGTGGATGTAGAGCACCGGCAGTGTGCAGTGTCTGGTGAGGATAGTTTTTGTTGGCTTTAATAATGTAAGGTCAGATGATTTATTTTTGGTTAGATAAGGCTGGGGTCTTTTGTGTAAGATTGGATTGAATTTGGTTTCGTTTTGTTAGATCGAGTTTGGTTTGGTTAAATAGAGTTTAATTTGGTTAGGTCGAGTGGGGTTTCGTTAGGTCGAGCTTGGTTTGGTTAAGTCAAGCCTTGTTTGGTCAGGTCAGGCCAAGGTTGGTTACATTAATATAAATTAATTTAAGTTCAGGGATTTTAAGGGAGTGTATATATTAAGTAGTTTAAGTCTGTTCTTGATTTTTATTTAGGAAATTCTCGCACAGCTACACATTTCCATAGCTGTTAAGAATAATTCTACTTCAGAAGAATGGTTGGAGAAGTGGGGCACGTGTACGCGACGTGTCGCCGTGCGATCCTCGCAGGCCCAAAGCAACTCAGGACGCACATTTACACGACTCTCACGTTGGATAGTCGTGAAAATTTGTTTCAGGGTCTTACAAGGAGCTATGCTGCACTGGCATAGATGACATAAGGCCAAGGGATGCTCGCAGTTCTCAGCCAGCAAGAATGCCATCCACCCTCGGTACATAAATTGGACCTGACATGTTAGTAAGGAGTTTTAATCGGGAAACGTTTAATTATATATCATTTTCGAGAGTTAAAATATGATTTTTTATTAGAGACTTGACTGTTTCCAGATGCTATTTATTACATGTTGGAGTAAATACAAAGAGAATGTCGCTTTGGTTTACCATTAAAGACCAATGGGTATGAACGTATAACTTATAGGATTAAATAAAAATGTATTACTGTTGACAGCTATCAAAACGATACAAATTTAATATACACGAGCGATGTTGCAGAAAAAACACAACTCCAAGATTTTACTACCTATATCCTTAGGTACTTGCAAGTAAAGTAGTATATATTCATTAAATATATATGTATTTGCTTATATGAGAGTGTCAGTAATGAAGTAATTTAGGAAAAAAAATGTTAAGATAAGAGAAAAAAAAAATTATTTGTGGTTGCCATTTCTAATTTTTTCGTTCCAATTTAGAAAATTTCCTTAGCAATTTTTGATGAGAATAATGGAACATTTAAAATGTTCACTCTTCAATATAATGCATTGCCTTGTACTGCCTGTAATAATGTTCCGCATTTTGTACTTAATTTGAGAAGAATGGAGCTGTAGCCAATGTATTTTAAAGATTTTGAAATTCGCAGAATGCTTCTTCCTAACAACCTGGTGCTACATCGTGGCGTTTTCAATTTGGAGTATAGACTGTTGCAATAATTTAGCAGTTGTGGTGTCCTGCCCATCTACTTTCAGCCCATTTTGTATCCTTCCGATATATGTGAAGATAATCATGTTGTCATGGACTCGTGTCACTTTCGTCATATGCCAAACAAGAGTAGTTGTAAAATAGTTCGGAACTTAAAAGATGTTGGTAAAATGCTGATTTCTGCTAGAAATTAAATCAAATAAATTAGTTTCTAAACTTCTAATTCCACACTTTAAAAATTGTGTAATAACATTGGACTAATATCTTACCCTACTGACAAAGTAAAACACATGTAATTAAAAATGGCTATTTTTTTCAAAGGTTGGTCAGAAGTTCTGAGAAATATGGTTACATCCATTCTTTAACTGATAGCTGCTGTGATGTCACAGCAGTGTTTTTTATTCATTGATAGTTCTGATGAGTTACTGATGACAAGTGTTTTGAAATGTAGGTTGGAGGCTACTCTTGCTGCTGAGACCACCGATGTGCAGGAGGACGATAACATTTCCCTTCCGAAACCAAGCCTGGCTTCTTTACCTCCCAGAACCAATCCCGAATGGAATTTACAGGCAGTGAGTGAGTGAAGAGATTTGTGTGGCTCTTAACAGCGAGGTCTTGAGATCCGATGAGGGTGATTGAGGTTGCTATGGAACCGCGTCGGAATGAAAGGGCATGGAAATGGGAGATCCCCAAGATTGGCCGGGCCGGGGATTTAACCCGGTTCGCTTTGGTGGAAGTCGAGCAGGTTAACAGCTCAACCACCGCAGCCCCTTTACTGGGTGCACTACTTTAATTCTTAGGCCATTCAGATTTGATCCTGCAGATTCTTATAGGCCAAAGGCTTCGCCGGGAAAACATTGCTAAAACAGATCCAATCCATCCTCTTAAATCAACTAACATCGCCCTTCCTCAAGGGAAGTCAGTATTGTCTGAACATTGCAAGACATCTCAGAAAGTTTCTATAAATGCCAGGGTTGTCATATCAAGACCCAATAATGTCATACTGTGGCTGTCACTTCTATCATCCTAGTCAAACTTCCATTCCCATCCTCTTAAATCATTATTGTGTTATTTTGTCCATTCAGTGAGTCGTATTTATAAGAAATTATTATATTGCCATAGGTAAGACCACATTCGGGCCACAAAGTAGATCAGTATTGGGCCACTTGGTCCATGACACTCTTCAGTTCCGACCTAAGCCGATCACGAGTCATCAGTGGGAACTCCATTGACCAGTGTGCGACACATGAGACCCCGACCTCCCCATGCCAAAACATGCATAACTTCCAGATCTGTGCCATATGCACCAAGTCACTAGGCCCAGTCCATAAATAAGAATAATTAGCTCAACAGGAGGAACAGATGCTGCAGAACTCTGCATTTCCTTGCCATTGATAGACCTGACATCTAGGGCCAGCTCTCTCCAGCAACAGGTATGAGAGCCCAAGGTTAAAACTCCAGACTAATCCTGTGGATGCTCCCACTTCTCGAAACCCACTGGTATAAACCGGCTCAAACTAACTGGAGCCACGGTTCCTCACCACTCATCCTGTCATCAGAAAATTGCGCACATTTGAACCAGTACCACCTGATGCATGAGTCCAGCTGGCAGTATGAGGAAGCATAACTGTGACATACAGTGAATGTAGCCTAACTGACAAGTGGAGTCAGCAGAGGGAACAATAACATNATGAGGAAGCATAACTGTGACATACAGTGAATGTAGCCTAACTGACAAGTGGAGTCAGCAGAGGGAACAATAACATTATATTGTGTTCTTCAATGCCACCCATCGGAGTGCCCAGTCAACATGCACCACACTTCCGATAGTGCCACCTCTCCANATATTGTGTTCTTCAATGCCACCCATCGGAGTGCCCAGTCAACATGCACCACACTTCCGATAGTGCCACCTCTCCACAACCTACCATGCAGGACTAGACCTCTCATACTCAATAGCCATCTCAGAGTAGGTGACCACCATATCCTTCAGATCTCATTTTCATGATAAATTGTTTCGGACCTGGTTGTGCTCCATTCATCAAAGTCCTCTAAATGTCGTCCAAGCTGTACGACGTAGTCCGTCCATACACAGACCACAGGGGACAACACACAAAGGATTAGTTCCCAAATCATCCATTCTTTGCTAGTATTCTGTGTGTGTCAACTACCTCCGCACACTTTGCCAATATATGTCCAGCAGTGTCCTCTATCCCCCATGCAGGTATATCCTGCCATTTACGCATTGTCTCGACTTGCACTACTTTGCATTGGTCACTGATAGGTTTCCTACCCAGGCACTCACGTCATATGATTCCTCTTTGCTTTATAAGGATGTCAACAGGAATAGCTCCAGTCGGTCTATGCAACTGATCGTTAGACTTTCTCATATACCTAGGTTACAACCAAAAGGGCTACTCTCTGTGGTTTGAACAATGCCCTCGTGTGGGACTGAACAGCAACAGTAGACCACGATGTTTCGCCATAAGATATAATGGCGATAAATACACAATTATAAATTGTAACCTTAGTCTTAAAATACAGTCCCCAAACTACTGGAACAAGTGCTCTGAGCTTTTGAAATGTCACTACCGCCTGGTTTCTAAGGTACCGCACATGTCCATGGAAAGAAATGCATTCGACAACCACACTTAGTTATGTAACTGAGGAGACGAAGCGAAGAGGTCTTCTCAACAAATCGTACTGTAGGTTGCCTTTTAATGCTCCCGTGACCATTATAGCACCAATCTTTCCGACTTTAAATAACAGTTTAACAGTAAAAAACTGTGCACTTATTTTTTGAAGAGCCTCCTCTGCCTTCACTTCAACCTCAAACCTCGAATTCCCACAAGTAAGTAGAATATTCATCATATACGTATAATCAAACATTGTGAATGCATCAGGCAATTCAAGCATTACTAGTCCAATAAAGAGCACATTCTATAGTACGGGATCCAACACTGACACTTGCGGACAGTTTTCGTTAATCGCTTTTTACATCTTTAAGTCCCTATCTCACAAATGCATGGGCGATTGTCAAATAACGAAAATATCGCAGGATACAGGTTCGTTGGACAAACCAAACATTTCAGTTGACGCATTATTTACGGCCGCCACGCATTATCAAATGCCCGCGCGATATGCTGCGGNGACAAACCAAACATTTCAGTTGACGCATTATTTACGGCCGCCACGCATTATCAAATGCCCGCGCGATATGCTGCGGCACTCCAATTACATTATTTGATGTTGCTCCCCTAACAGCAGTTACCATATCATATACTGCCATGTCTGTGCCCTTTCCTTTCCGAACACTATAACATATCTGATGCAGACAAGAAATTGACTCCAGAAACCCTGTCAACCTCACATTAGCCATTCTCTCGGAGGTTTTTCACNGACAAACCAAACATTTCAGTTGACGCATTATTTACGGCCGCCACGCATTATCAAATGCCCGCGCGATATGCTGCGACTCTCCAATTACATTATTTGATGTTGCTCCCCTAACAGCAGTTACCATATCATATACTGCCATGTCTGTGCCCTTTCCTTTCCGAACACTATCTGATGCAGACAAGAAATTGACTCCAGAAACCCTGTCAACCTCACATTAGCCATTCTCTCGGAGGTTTTTCACATTGTAGAGACCATGGTCAAGGGTCTGCGATTTCGGCCGAGTAATANCATTGTAGAGACCATGGTCAAGGGTCTGCGATTTCGGCCGAGTAATATCTTTACCGACACCTTTATACAATATATTACCAAAAGTCACAGACAAACTTCATCAGGTTAGTCCTGACTAAAATGTATGTACCTCGTTTCTTTAAATAATTATTAGGGGAGCTATGCGCCCTCGCATAAACTACTTTTGAAATGATTTTCGTTACAAATATAAAAAAACAACTTAATTTTAAGCAACAAATCGGTGAAAAGTATTTTGTAGGACGAAAATCTTACACCTGTGAAAATGCTGTTGGTAATATCATTCCCTATCATCAGTAAAATAGGGGTTGCCACCCTGTGTTTTGTTATGAGGGGGGGGATGATGCTACCAACCACATTTTTCACAGGTGTAAAGTCCTTATTATGCAAAATGCTTTTCACCGATTTGTTAATTAATCTCAGATTGTTTCTGATATTACTAAACAAAATCATTCCAAAACTCGATTTTTGAGGGCGCGTAGCTGCTTAATAGTTACTTTCAGAAAAAGTGGTACAAAAATTTTCGCCGTATATTTTCGTCAGGATTAACCTGCCCGAGTTTCTCTGTGTTTTCTATTAATATGTCGTATAGTATGCGGTAAATATATTACTCAGCAGGACAGGCGGTTTCGGCAGTATACTATAGTTGGTAGTATATTATAGTTCTAGTATATAAATTGTAACATTGCCATTTTCTGCCGATGATACGAAGAGAGAAAGGGTGAGTACATATGAATCTTCATATCATCACTGCAAATGATATGACAACAAACACGCCGGGTATAGCAGACTCAATTTATTTCTACTTCCGATGCAACTGTATTGTGGACACTGGCAGGCTTTTGGCATTCTTAAATGGCTTCCTGGTGATCAGTGACCTCAACACTGTCGATGTAGAAAGTATTGTAGCCTTGGAGGCTGCTATAGGCTGTTCACAGTTAGCTGAGTACTTTTAAAAGCCCTGCTTAAGAGATACCTGTATGTACATCGTCTACCATTCCGCTTTATTTAAAAATAACACTAGAATATGCCGTGTCACATTATTCATGCGTCGGTCAAATGAAACTGTTCAATTATTATAAAAGTAAATATTTTATAAATATGCTCACTCTTACCTTTATATGCATGAGAAAAACTGAAGACAAAGGAAAGAATTCAATTATTCACAATGTTTGTGTAACACTTATAATTCCACATTAAGAAATGGAACTACATTTCGTCTGTTGTTACCAACTTTACTGGGCGTATGCCAGTTAAGTGCAGCTTTTGAAATATATGCAGGTAGAAGTAGTAACATTTTCCCAATGTTGATTTCAAAAGTGCTCAATAAACTGTGAACCGCCTACACAGGAGTGCGTGTGCTGAATGCACCTGCAGTAGAGTGTGTGTTTCAGTGCACAGCGCCGGACATTCGGGCGGCCACGGGCTCACAGCATGGGCCATCGTCGCCATAGTACTGGCCGTGCTGGCCGCTGGCGCCCTCCTCTACTTCGCAGCACTATGCCACCCGGTGTTGTGCCGGCGTCGCCGCACCCACTCTCACCTCCAGGAGAAGGAGCAGCACGTGTGACTCACCAGGCGTCGTGCCTCCTCCAGCCTGCTGGACCCTAGTGCGGGTTATGAAGGCACCTCGCATCTCTTCCATCTGCTCGCATGCTGGACCGCTACGCCCACTTTCACCTCCAGGAGAAGGAGCAGCACGTGTGACTCTCCAGGCATCGTGCCTCCTCCAGCCTGCTGGACCCTAGTGCGGGTTATGAAGGCACCTCGCATCTCTTCCATCTGCTCGCATGCTGGACCGCTACGCCCACTTTCACCTCCAGGAGAAGGAGCAGCACGTGTGACTCTCCAGGCATCGTGCCTCCTCCAGCCTGCTGGACCCTAGTGCGGGTTATGAAGGCACCTCGCATCTCTTCCATCTGCTCGCATGCTGGACCGCTACGCCCACTTTCACCTCCAGGAGAAGGAGCAGCACGTGTGACTCTCCAGGCGTCGTGCCTCCTCCAGCCTGCTGGACCCTAGTGCCGGTCATGAAGGCACCTCACATCTCTTCCATCTGCTCCTCTGCTGGACCGCTACGCTGCAGTGTGTGTGTCAGCCTCACCTCAGGGTACTTTGCTAATCTGTGTCTCGGGCTCAACTGTTGGCGCTGTGTTATGTGAGCTTTATCATGTTAGTGGCTGTCCCTGCTGTGACGACACTGGCGGGACTTGTAGGCCCGTAGTCAGCCGTGCCATGGTGCGAGTTCACAAGGAACCTTGGGAGTTATTCCTGCACTGGTCGACTGGAGTGCCGGACCTCTTTGACGAGGCACAAGCAGTGGTTTACAGTTGTGTGCGTGACTATACTGAATTGTAGGGTCCACCAAATATGAGGCGCCCTTGGAGAATAGTGGATGTGCTAAGCTTAAAGGACACAATTTCAAATGCCTGGGTTACGAAAGTTCAAACTGTGATGAGGCAAGTCCAGAGACTGCAGAGCCGATGAGAAGATATTCCTAGATACGTGAAAGCAAAGTTCAAGTCTGAAACAAGGCACTGTAGCAATCAGATCCATGACACAGGATGCAAAGCCGTGTTACCGAACATTCGCTACAATTTAAGAAGCAAGTTACGTCTTGGCACACTCCTTCATTGAAACCTACCAGTGCCTTTTGTCCCCAGTTTCATAGACCACACGAACGCAATGTATATGGCAGATTTCATTTCAGATGTAGACTTAACACAAATACATTTGTAATTTTTATGCCATCTGATATGTAGTGTTGATAAAAATTTTAATAATTTATTTTACGATTATGTTAACATAAAGTTATACTTAAACAACATGTATCTATAATTAACATATTCTGCAGTCTCGTACATATTTTTCCCCAAATATTGCTCATTAATGCCATTTCTTCATGGCCCATGATAATTTTGCAAAAGAAAATGTAACTGTTACTACTGAAGTACTTAATAATGTATATATGTTATTCTTACAGTCCGTTCTGCTCATGCCATTTCTCAAAAATGTCTGTACAAACCAATCTAGTTACTGCTTAGTAATTATGAAATGATAATAGATCACGAATTTTTCTTATAGTTTGGACTAGGAAACAGTAATAACGAGGAACCAGATTGGTAATGGACCCAAAAGAGTGGTTTTCAAGGCCGAAATGTTGAAACTTTGGTACTGTACTTAACGTGAGTGTTTTAGACTTGTATAATATTGACCCACTCCATCAGTAGTCTAGTGACCCTTCGTGCATGTTTTGTTGTACCCATGCAATAAAAAGTTTTGTGTAAAATTTTTAAATAAATATTTTTTAGACTTAGGAAGCAATTTTATTGTTTTTCAATTCCATTACATTGCACTTGTTCCAGGAAAAATCGTATAAATATGATTGTGAAATATGCCAATACCCGAAAAAATACATGGCATTGTGGCAGTCAAATATAAACTGTGGATATAGTTACCTCAAAAGATGTTAATTCCACTAAACATGTGTAAATTTAATTATGGAATATTGGTCCTCCTAATGATTGCTAATTTTATGAAACAATAATTTCTTCATACACAATATTACTTGTTCTTGGTAGCATATCGAGGATATTGCATGTGTTTCTTCATATATATCATTGTATAATTTTATACTGTGTACGTTCAAATGTTGGTTGTTTTGAAAAAGTATAATTTCAGCTGAAGCATTCATTTATAAGTTTTTTTTATTGTGTGTAATATAATGTTTGCACTAAGTTACAAAGATTTTGCATTTATTTAATGGTAACAAAATATTTATATAAGGAATGTTTAAATACTAGCTGTAACAAAATTTAATAGTTACCCATTTCTAGGGATGTTAGAAGAGGCCAAAACAGATATGTTTTATAAAATTATCGTTAGTCAGAAATTCATAATTGAGTTATATTTTGACATGACTGAAAACGAGAATGAAACCATAACATTTCAATTTGATTGAAATCCTTTACGAAAACTAATTAATGTGTGGCCTCCTGCTTCAATCAACCTCCACAAAGACATACTATTACCTGCCGTAGATTGTCAGATCACATTCATGTGCTAAAGAGAGTAAGCAGCTACAAGCACTCGAACAACGAGCTGTTATTATCCCATTCAATTGCAGTTTGACACACCAGACTCTTAAAGTGCCCCCACAGAAATAATGAAGTGAAGTGAGGTCGAGAGAATTAGCAGGCCATGCAACGCTTCCACTGTGGCAAATCTCGAGCTCTGCAGTTAAAATACTCCCCTGCTGTCACGAAAGAAATGAGGAGCTATACCGCAATGTTGAAACCACAGCCGACCTCTAATGTTAAGACGAACGTCTTAGAAGAACTAAGGCAGTATGTTCTCCAGGAACAGCAGGTACATGTTACCAGTGAGAAATAATTGCATAATTTACGGTCAAATCAAATGTTCCTCCATTTTGCCTACACACATCTTGACAGCAAATTTTTCTTGGTGGGAACAGATGAAGTTGGTGTGAGGGTTTTCATATGCCCACAGGTGTTTGTTGGGTGAATTGAATATTCCATATCGGGTAAACAATGGTTCGTCGAGCATCACAAGCTGTCCACAACGAGGTTCCATTGCACGTGTCTCCGGGTACTGTTGGCAATGATCAACCCGGCGAGAATAGTTGTTAGGTTGCAGCGCTTGCACCACTTGCAGATGAAACTGATGCAGCTGTTGTTCATGTCACACCCACCAAACAACCATGAGGTCATCTAGCAACTACTGTGTAACACGTCGTGAGCATGTTGATGGATTGTTCTCAACTTGTTCCAAAACCTGCTACTCAAATTTGCGTCCAAGCACTGTGCGCAGATGGCCAGCGTCGGGGTGGTTGACCAAAATAAACGATCGCTGCTAAATACCTGAGCCGTTTTTACTGTTGTGTCACTGCTAGAGCACTATTTTTAATATTTTTGAAACCTCATTTTAGTATTTTAATTCGGTAAAAACCATTGCGAGTAATATTTAGTTGTCTTATTACCTGTGTTATTTAATTTATGCCATTATTATCTTTTTGAGCATCTACAATATATTTAATAATGTTTATTTGTCCAGTATAATTGTATAATGTTTCATGGTAAATATTTTATTTATTGATTTATCAAAGTATTTGTAAGGTGTTATTTGTGTATTTCAGTTTATTTAATCATTGTTTATCAATCTTTTATCATTTGATATTTTTCTCGTAACTTTGATTTCAATTCAGTAATGATCTGTACTTTGAAAGCTACGTATTTAATCGCGTCTCGCGTGCAGACACGTGTTTCATGAGAGATTGTTTCTCTACCCACCGGATGTGCAATGCTGTGTTGGAAATTCTTTCAGTCGCCCTCTTAGGCTAACCAGGGCCGTCTTAGGCCATGCAGGGGCCCTTGGGCACATAGAGTTTGGGGCCCTTTTAGAAAGCAAAAAAAAAAAAGTGAATGAAAACATCAGAATGTACTTTTATTTAGGTAGTGACTTTATTGATTATTATGGTTAGCTTTATACAAATCAAATATATCTGAAGTGAGTACTGTTTTGGAAATTGAACCTACGTTGATGTTAAAGGTTTCTTTCGAGGTTTCTGTTGTGCAAAATCTTCTCTTATGTCCTCAAAGTCCAATTTTTTAAGGACATCGCTTTCTATGCACATGATTGACAAATTAGTAAGTCGTTGTTGGAACATAGAAGTTTGGAATTCATTTTTTATTCTTTTAGCCGTGAAAATGATTGCTCTCAACTACAATTGATGACTACTAGGCAAAGGAATATCCTTGAAGCAACTTCCACATTCGGGAAAGTTTCTTCTAATTTATCTCCTTTATAAAATTATGTAAGGCTGAGATACTCAAAACCGCTGATTCATTATCAACGTTTTTCAAGTACTGCCTTAAATGAAAACATTCTGATTTGAGCTCACTAGCTAATGTCTTCGTGATAGAATTCTGTAAATTGTTTGCATTTATTTGTCAACTGGTCAGAATCGGCTTTTTTTAACTGAGAAAGAAAACTAAAACTTTTGTTAATTTCCTTGTATGATTCCGATCGTTTCTTTAAATGAGCATCCAATGTTTCGATTATAGGAAGAAGTGTTTCTATAAGAAATTTTTCTTTGCCATACAACTGCACAGTCTCTGATGGTCCTTCCAAAAAAGTGATGCGGGTGTTGCAAATTCTTTGTCTTTGAGAATTATCTTTATAGTCAGCATTTGAACTTTTTTCTTTGGCAGCCGATTCGTACTGATCGAACTTACTGCGAGCGCTGCTGATATAATGGGCAAGAGCTGCAAAACGTTTTGTTGCAACGTCCATGGTCATGGTATTATTCTGTAAGCTCATGCTCGTTTTATTGATAATTGCCGAAAGGTCATTCCATATCTCCGTTAGGAGAATGGTCTCCAGTTTTTCATTTTTTTTTGGCAAGGGTTTGAGCCTCGTTTCTTGTTTCTCCTGGTTGATCGGTGTTTCTGGCAAGTGATGCTACGGCTTCTGAAACACATCCAACCGCCTGAACACCTACTTATTCCAGTGAATGTGCGGCACATGGGACAAACATTGCAAATTCACATTTTTCTTTTATTCCTGCCTGAAGACCAGAATACTTCCCAGCCATATTTGATGCATTATCGTAACTCTGCCCAGACAGTCCTTTATTGGAATGTCAAGGCTTTCCAAAAAGTTTCAAGCGGTATCTGCTGTATATTGAGCCTTGTGCTCCTCCATAGGTAAAAATTGCAATAATCTCTCAATAGGCTCTCCGTGTTTTACGTACCGAGCGATGAAAGTCAGTTGGTCAACGTGGGAGAGATCTGGTGAGGAATCCACGCTTATTGTGTAGTATTTCACTGCTTTTAGTTCGTTAACAGTCATGCTATCACTTACTGTCCCATTATATTAATAAGTTTATTGCAAATATTTGCAGACAAATATGATGTAGTTCCTTTTCCACGGTTTCCGCAGTTTTGCATATGATCAGCAAGAAAAGGGTCAAATTCTTATTAGTTCTAAGCATCCCAAATAATTCCCGTTATTTTGAGACCCCAAAATTTCATTATCACCACGAAACCCAAGTCCCCTTGAAGCCAAAAATTTCACAACTGCAACAATTCTTTCAANCATTATCACCACGAAACCCAAGTCCCCTTGAAGCCAAAAATTTCACAACTGCAACAATTCTTTCAAGTACATTCTGACAATAATTTACCTGTGCAGTATATTGGGAAAGCAATCCACTGTCAACTCGTCCAGCAGTTTTGCTTCTTGCAACGTAATTCATCATTGATTGCCTGTGCTGTAAACTGTTGTCGTGTTCCATTAATAATAAGTTACTTATATGCTTCCAATCTTTATATCCACTAGAAGAACACAAACTATTACCTGTAGTGTTATTAAAAAGATGGCAGCAATAACAATTCACAGCTTTCTTTGATGGCGAATATAGGAGCAACTTTCTTTCCACACACTCACCATTCGTCAATTTGCGAGTGAAAACATTCCTGGTCCAGTTTCTTGTTTTTGTTTTACCGCTTGGATCAGGAAAACATGTGGAAGTTTCGGAGAAGTCACAATTTTTATTTTGGAAAAACTCTGGCCCTTTGCGAATCCAAATATCGTGTACTTCTTCCGTTAAAATCTCATCACAGTACGTACCAGGGTCGTAAGATATATTTTTCTAAAATACTTTTAGTTGGTAAGTCGCAGTAGCTTCAACTGGAAGATCCATGGTGAGATGTGTGTGTGGCTGTCTTTAAATCTGAAACTGATGAACTCGAAGCACTAAGTTTATCTTCTATGTCAAACGTGGGCCTCGTTTCTGAGTTTTGAGATTTAGAGGCATCTTGAGATGATGAGGTCGAAGAATCAGTCTGTCTGTCAGTTTCTTCACGTGTAAAAAATGAGGTTAGATTTCTGATATTTTCTTTTTGAGCTGTAAGTTTTTTTTGTTTCTGAACCACTTAAATATTATCTTTTCGACATAATTAAACAGGACAGAAAAACTACACACAACACTAACGTAATAACACTTTATAATTTATATTAAGTTGGCAAGTAAACAAAACGAATCGTTTAAGTTTGAAACATTAGGGGAATCCCGATCCAATCGACAGCGTCGACATCTACAGATGTATATGTGCGTGCGTCACCTACACATTGTAAGCACGGGCCGTAGGTAGCGCTTACGTAGGTGACCGCTAGATGGCACAGTCTCGCCTTGATAAGCAAGTTGACGGTAAGCTGACGTAAATCTACAGCCGCACGCTACCGCAACCTCATGACAAGATGACTACAAATATTCAACGTGCAAGTTAAACGACGACGACGGCATCTCGAGGCCGCCACCGGGCCGGGGGCCCTGGGTTCGAGCCCCACGTGCCCTCATGGCAAAGACGGAACTGAGGCTGCCTTCCCTGCAGTGGCAGTTCTTGCACATTTTCCCCGGCGTAGCCCTGTCGCTCGACGAGTGATTTTACCACAACAATGTGTGTCTGTTGACGTGATATTTGCCCCCGCCTCTGTGCGCATGAGCGCAATTCGCCTCTTCTGTACAGCCTGCGACATCTGTCGGCTACTTTCTAACCTCNGCGCATGAGCGCAATTCGCCTCTTCTGTACAGCCTGCGACATCTGTCGGCTACTTTCTAACCTCCCTGATTGTCTATTGTCTGAAGTTCCTTTGTATTTCCCTATAGGCTTTTGAGTCACTTGCTCTTCAGCTCGGGAGCAACTATGGCGCGCAGTCGTCCTGCTCCCGTGGTTGTGTTCCTCGGAACTTAGTAGTTCTACATGAACGTTCAGTTTGTAGTGTCAGAAGTGGCAATGTAGTGTAGTAATTGTTTTTATTTATTTGTAGTATGTGGCATAAGTGTGCATTGCTGCATGGGTTTGGCCCCATGTAGTGTTCTTGCGGTTTTTTCCCCTGCTTCCGTCCTGGTGAGTGGAGTTTCTGTTTCTCCCTAAGTTTTAATCGTGCACTCATTCGCGATATTTGCTCATTTTCACGGTACTAAGTTTGTTAGTATTGAGGGTGCACACGCACGGGTGTCCCTCTACTGCACTAGTGCCATCAGTGTCCCGCTTCTTGTTTCCCATAGCAGCGTCCATGTGGNCTCATTCGCGATATTTGCTCATTTTCACGGTACTAAGTTTGTTAGTATTGAGGGTGCACACGCACGGGTGTCCCTGTACTGCACTAGTGCCATAAGTTTTTCGCTTCTTGTTTCCGATAGCAGCGTCCATGCGGACTTTAATATTTGGAGACTTATAAATTTCTCTTCCTGCCGTGGACGGTGATTTTCACCTTTAACTACAGCCTGATGTGTACAAGTGAACTTCTGGACAGCTAAGTCCCTGTGAAATGTTTGTCTCCTGATAACACTGCCAGAGCCACAGATCATGTGTGTTTCATTTGTACATGAAACCAAAGAACTCTTTACATAATGTTCAACTTTCGTGATTCAAAAAAAAAATATCTTCAATATGATTTATTTATGACATGTAAAGCAAATCTTACGAACAGTGTAAGAGGTGCATATCCGGTATTATTTGAAGTCATTTATTGAATTCTTTAAAATAATGAATCTATAAAATCTTAATATCTCTTTTAAGCGTTCAAGTAATTTTTTTTTGCCCGCACAAGAATATTTTTTAAGTGAAATAAAATATTTCATAATTTTTATAATTTTTAAAATTTTTTTTACAAAAAAGANGAAATAAAATATTTCATAATTTTTATAATTTTTAAAATTTTTTTTACAAAAAAGAAGAAAGAAAGTGAATCAAAGATTAAGCAATACCTCGCAACCACAATCATTTTGTTAATTCGAGATGTCCTCTGGTCTCTTAAATGTGTTTGGCGGCAAGTATAGCGTGTCTTGTTTCTTTTTCGCTTATGTAGTTGTTTTTGTTCCTGTGTCCTTCTTACTGCCCAGAATTTTCTTTATTGTNAATCTATAAAATCTTAATATCTCTTTTAAGCGTTCAAGTAATTTTTTTTTGCCCGCACAAGAATATTTTTTAAGTAAAATAAAATATTTCATTATTTTTTTTATAATTTTAAAAAAATTTTCGCAAAAAAGAAGAAAGAAAGTGAATCAAAGATTAAGCAATACCTCGCAACCACAATCATTTTGTTAATTCGAGATGTCCTCTGGTCTCTTAAATGTGTTTTGCGGCAAGTATAGCTTGTCTTGTTTCTTTTTCGCTTATGTAGTTGTTTTTGTTCCTGTGTCCTTCTTACTGCCCAGAATTTTCTTTATTGTNTGTCTTGTTTCTTTTTCGCTTATGTAGTTGTTTTTGTTCCTGTGTCCTTCTTACTGCCCAGAATTTTCTTTATTGTCGCTTCCAACTTATTTGTCGGTTTGTAGAGTCCGTTTGACTTTTATTTTTTTTCGGCCAGAGTTTTATTTGTGCTGTTCGGTGGCAGCCTTCGTGATGTGATAGTGGCAAGGACTTGCTACGATATTTATAAATAATTATATTTGTTATGGTCGTGTGGACGGACATGGTGGCACATACCGTGCAGGAAGAAGGATTTTAATAACACCTGATCACGGGCACCCATATGAACAATTTACCTGCAACAAACCGCTGTCACGCAAGCGGCGATCAGTAGCGTTATAAGTACGATGGTTTGACACACGCTGTCGTTGGTATCGCTCCAAATAGACTTGTAGCAGTTCTCGAATTACCATTGCATGCACCATAAACAATATACATTTCTATTAGTNTATCGCTCCAAATAGACTTGTAGCAGTTCTCGAATTACCATTGCATGCACCATAAACAATATACATTTCTATTAGTTCAACCCATGTATACTGTTCCATCGCTCTGCTCTCAACGCACAACTTACTGTCTGCGTGTTTTCATAGAACAGGCCTTGACTATCAACAGACTACATACCATAGTTTACTGTTTCATAGCTCCGCTTCTAATGAACGACAAAGATGCAGCACATACATTGCACTCTGACATCATGGTGTGTTTAATGGAGTATGTATTATTGATGAATATTGAACAATAATAGTAGTAGAGTAGTTAAAGCGAGTCGGCAGCAGTACATATTAAATGGAGAGCACAGGACTCCAGAGCCAGGGCACAAGGTGCCAGAGCCNTTAAAGCGAGTCGGCAGCAGTACATATTAAATGGAGAGCACAGGACTCCAGAGCCAGGGCACAAGGTGCCAGAGCCAAACTACTACCACTCTGTGACCTCGGGCGACAAAGACCTTGCAACTGAGTGACCTTGACCCTGTGCCCATAACGTTGACCTTCAGGTAGCTTTGAAATCGAAAATCGAGGGAAAATCATAAAAAATCGTTAAAGTATAATAAAAACAGGGGTATATTACATTAATCTCTCTAACCACTAAGTTGAATATCAGCAACATTTACCTTCTGACAGTGCAAACTAACACGAAAACATCGAAAAAAAATACAAAAATTTGTAAAAATATCACAATAATAGGGAAAGAGGGGAATGAAATTATATACCCCAATCACCATCTGGATTATTCATGACCGTTACCTTGACCCCAGGAGAACTGCAACCCGATAAAATCATAAACATCAGGGGGGGAATTTCGAAAACTTTATAAAAAATATAAATGTGAAATTCGTAAAAAAAGTTCGAAAATATGGAAAAATAATTAAAACCTTTAATCCAGGAGATGTAATGTTCGAAATAAATATGGCGGAACACATCCTCTCGGCACGATGACCAGCACATGACTGACCCCTAATATCAATTTTTCCATTGGTTACTTAGTCAGCAAGACTACACACCCACCACTACATTCCACTGGCTGTCCGCACGCACCCAATTACCCATCTTCAACGAATACTTGGCTTTGTCACACTTGATCTCCAGCTCCCTCGCCATTACCGTGCAACTTACCCACTATAGCTCAACCATGACTTTTATTAGACCATGCTAGTTATTTAACAAAGATGTCACATTGCATGACAGTTATTGACTATTGGTCGTGCTATATCTCATCCTCTGCAAGTAATCAATGTAGCAAAATGTACGCCACCTCACAGTTCTTCGTCTAAGGCGACAGGTGAAGGATCAGTCTCCTTAGGCTGATGTTTCTAGCATTTGATCTGGTAAGTTATTCTATGTCTGTCTTTGCCATCAAGTTTTGCAGGTTATATAAGGGCGTGCTCGTTATTCCCCACATATTTTCCAGCCAAACTTTAAAAAAACCTGTGCCAATTGCAATTACCTGTCAGGACAAACCAGCAACTGGCGTGTAGATATCAACATCAAGCGATCGTTGATTGGCATGCTTGCTACCAGCATCCCGACTTCGTATTTGATGGTGACATCGCGATGACAGCAGAACTGCCTACATTGTCAGCGATGCCATTCGCAAACCATTAGTGAGGCCCTTGACTTGAAACTTAAATGTACGAGGCCAATTGGATTGATTGACGGTCTTATATTCTGTGCTCTTTTCAGCTCTTTCAATATTACGTTAAAAATCTTCAAATCTCTTCAAATAATCTTTCAATAAATTTCCCAAAGTTTTTTATTAATCCTTTAATTAATTTTCCGATCAATATTTCGACCATTCTCTTAATCTTTAAATTCATCATCAATCCATAGTCAGTATGTTGGTTTGTCGTCCGTCAGCCATCCATATGTATAGGGAACAAATATTCACCTACTGTCTCCAAATTTCTACTTGGTGACTATATATATATGATTTGTATGCCGTCCAGTGCACATGTATTTATGTTTACAGTCTGTATCAATATTATATTTGCTAAATGTTGACCAATAAAAAAGGCTGACCACACCAAACAAGCATGCTAGCTGGCTAACCACATGCTTAGAACAAAATCCAAGGTCAGCTAATCAGATCAATCAACCGAATGTAAATATGCCTAAAAACAGAAACCTCAAAAATTACTTCAAAATTAAACCTTAAACCTTAACCTCAACATGAAACTGCAAAACAAAGACTCAACATGACTAAAAAATACCTCTCAATAAACATGCCCAAAATACCTCTGAAAATACATGCCTAAAAAACACTCCTCCAAACGAAACCTCACTAGCCATTAAGGCTATACCAAGACTAGCCGTCCATACCAAACGACCAACAAGTCAATCAAAACCAAACAATCATGCCATCCGACAAGACCAACCAGCCATACAAACTGACACACCACCTGATTTTACCAAACATTCGGACTAGGTTATCCACCAAATGACCAAAACCACCAACCATATCGCCCAAACCCAAAATACCCAGCAAACCAGCCATTCCATGCAGACTTACACTTGCCGAGGTGTGGGTCTTGCCGAAACGTGGGTCCTGCCAAGACATGGGCATTGTGCCTTTTTTTTTTTTTTTTTTTAAATGAACATAGGAAATTTTTTTTGTGAGATAAAGTTATTTTTGGTGTTGCAGTTATTTTAAAGGTCAGTTATTTAACTCTAATTATTATTTGGGGATGATAACTTGGTGGATTTGTGATGATTTTGTTATAAAGTTCCTGGGTCTTTACAATTTAGCTTCATATTCCAGCAAGCAGGCCGGCAAGGAGGAGTCCATTCATCCTGTATCTGTGAAAACGCGCCTTCTTGCAATGCACGTTATAGGATGCACTGGATACTGGTGTGACTGATTTAGTTACAACATCTCTTATTCCTACTGCGCCTTGGGGTTCTGTTTCCCAGCTCTGTAAATTTTCGCTGTTTCCAGTCTGTAGGCCTCGCCAAAGAAAATAACTATGTGCATTGTTGGAAAAAACGGCACGGTTTCGCAGATAACCAGAAAGCTTATTAGAAGCCATACAGGTTATCAACTATTTGAAAATACAAGGCTGATGCCATTTGGCGAAATCTATAGCCAGTCGAATGGATGGTGGAGGACACGGCATTGACACCTCATACTCCCAAGCATGACCACGACCGATGGATGGTGAGCCATTTGATCAGGGCTCGTACTTTTCTATTAATTAGAACTCACACTTGACGGAACACATCGCAAGCAATCCATCTAATTGGCGAAACATGTCTGGTACTACTATAGTAAGGAGCACAGCTTATGCCAACCGAAGGTCATCTGCCATATGTTTTAAAATATACGAAATATGAAATCACTCAGAGAAATCCCTAGTAGATGTTCATGCGAGGAGGAATCGCAGATAATTGTAAAACACGCAGATACCATCAACTATACATCACCATAATGTGTTTGTAAGCTTATATATTAACACTCGCCCTATGTGGTCAAAAGTATCCGGACACCACGCGAAACACGTGTTTAACATAAAGAGCGACACAGTACTGCATATTCCGCGTAAAACACGCGATAAGCGATTGCAGTAGTCAGCAGACAGGGCGAGACGTCAGAATGGGATGGTGTGAAGAACTCATCGAAATCAGATAGTAACTTAACACTCCTAGCTCTAAGCAATATGGTATGTTATCCTCTTAGTAATTTAAAAGCACAGGCGGCTTAACGTCCTGACAAATTTAGTAGAAGTTATTAGTAAGCCAACTTACCTTTACTGGTTCAGTTCAGTGAAAATGATTCAACAATCTTGGGACTAATTATAACCACCATATCCAATAATAAGTTCGGATCACGATAATTTTCTTGTATCTAAGAGATGTCGGCATAGAAATTTTACAAAAATGTGTTCNGCAATCTTGGGACTAATTATAGACACCATATCCAATAATAAGTTCGGATCACGATCATTTTCGTGTATCTAAGAGATGTCGGCATAGAAATTTTACAAAAATGTGTTCATTTTGAATGCACTCATCTTATATGTAACCAATCACGCACGACTGAAAATCTAATTTGAGTGAAGTAGTAATTTATTAGCATTTTACATTTCATTTGCATCCTTGTTCTGCCAGTACTTAACTGCACAACAGGATTTGTCAATAATATAACACAAAATATACTAAAATTGAAATAGAATTNCAATTGAAATACAATTGATTATTACATACACTATAGACATATATTTTAAATGATGAAAAAAAAAAAATATGTAATTTTTTTTTTATAAATTATAAATTCCATTACATTAAGTACATTACTTCATCTTCTTTTCTCAGATTCTTTTGGTTGAAGGACTTATGTCTACAACATGTATGTGATGACAATTAATCGTTTCGTAAAAATAACATTGTATGTTGATGCATACATGTTTTCCTTCGTAATCTGATATTAAGTTACCACAAACATACAAATGATACAAAGCTACATACAGTTTAAAAACCAACCATACCAACAGCCAACAGACCAACAAGACCAGCCAATAAGGTCAACGGACTAGACCAGACAGATCAGACCAACCTACCAACAAGAAAAACCGACCATTAACACTCACCATACCAACCGACGTTGTCGGTCAATCTCGAAACATGTAACACAACATGAATCTCAGTGCGTAACCAGGGGCCGCGGTGGAGCAGCGGCTAGAGCACCCGCCTCTAACCAAGCTCAACCGTGTTCGATTCCCGGCGGGGTGGTTCCTTGATTTTCGCATGTGGGAATCGTGCCTGGCGATTACACCCGTTTCCCCCGCCATTGCATTTCAGTGCTGCTCCCCACTCACCTCGCTTCACCCTCATTGACTCTCAGGACTATGGTGTGTAGAGTCACCTAAACCAAGCCACTCCGCCCATTGCGAAGCACTTCACGATAACTCCACGATGTTCGTCAGGCATTTCGTGAAGCAAGTTGAAATCCTCGAACTACATCGCCTAACACGAATCTTATTGCAAAGCACTAGCAAAAATTTTCGTGACACACCGCACAATGCCAATTTCATTGCAAAACAAATTGCGAGCCAGCATCATGATTCATAACTCTTCGCAAATAACGTCGTGTAACACATAGAAAATCAAGTTGCGAAGGGTATGTAACATATCTCAGTGTGTTCCAAAATATTTCATTAAAATCATATAGATTTCATGTGTTTAATCGCTAAACCGCATTCTAAAATCAATCAGCTGTNTTGCGAAGGGTATGTAACATATCTCAGTGTGTTCCAAAATATTTCATTAAAATCATATAGATTTCATGTGTTTAATCGCTAAACCGCATTCTAAAATCAATCAGCTGTCCATTTTGCTCAATCCCCGAAAAGTTCTTAAGAAATAGCCATACTGCCACATCATCATCGACATATGACTGACATATAGCTGTAATCTTCAAATGGAAGATTCGCGAAAGGCCTTGTAATATGGTTTGATATTTGCTTCGCAATATGTAACAGGACTTGTGGTATGCTATGCGACTTGATATCATTGTGCCAGCCAAAATTGAATTATTATTATGCAATACTTATACAAGGGGTTTTTGTGATACCTTAAAACCCACCTTGTTTGGTGTGAGAATCCAACCCATACTCCAACATTGGGAATTACTCTAATACACAATGCTGTCTGGGCCACTAGGACAACCCGTTTGACTTGCTATTCAATACCTAACATCAATTAAACTACTTAATGCTAATCTTTGCTTCGTAGCCTACACTCTACTTGGCATGAAATGCATCGTGATATACTCAGAGGTTTGATTCGTAGCTCATGCCTTACTTCTCGACTTGGTTCGCAACAGGCTTCGAGGCAAGTTTCATTGTTCAGGCCTCCCTTCACGACATGGCTTTCGACATGCTTTGAGGAATGCGTCGTAGCTCTAGTCTTGCTTCGCGACCTGGCTTGCGATTGGTGAAGAGTTTCACGATACACTTCACAACTTGATTTTCGATGTGTTTCGCGAAGTGTTTTGCAACATGTTCCAGGCGCAAAACTTGCTTCGCAGATTGATTCCTATTGTACGATAAGTTTGACAGTTTTCAGCGAAGTGCTTCGCTTGGAGATTCATGTTATTCGATGCGTTTCGAGTGATCGATGTCGTCGGTAGTTATGGCCGGTTTTGTTGTCGATCAAGTTATTCAGTTCGTTTCGTATGTCGGTCTTGTTGGTCAATCTGTTTGTCGATTAAATAATCGTTCCATCTTGTTGATCGTTCCGTCTGCTCTGGTCAGTTAGTAAAGTCGGTCTCGTTGGTCAGGCTGGTCGGTCTCGTTGGTCAGGCTTTGTTTATCTTTATTGTTGGTCTGGCTGGTTGGTCTTTCTTGGTCTTTCTTGTTGGTCTGGCTGGTGAGTCTTATGGGCTGTCTGTTTAATCTTGTTGGCTGGTTGGTTGGTCTTTCCTGTTGGGCCAGCTGGTTGTTCCTGTTGGGCCAGCTGGTCGTTCTTTCTTATTGGGTCGGCTGGTCTGTCATTTATTTTGATCTGGCTGGTCGGTCTTTCTTGTTGTTTAAACTGGTTATTCTTTCTTGTTGGTCCAGCTCGTCGTTCTGGGTGGTCCAGCTCGTCGTTCTGGGTGGTCCAGCTGGTCGTTCTTGTTTGTTCCGGCAGGTCATTCTTGTTGGTCCTGTTCGCCTGTCTTTCTTGTTGGGATGGCTGATCGATCTTTCTTGTTGGGTCAGCTGGTCTGTCTTTCTTTTTGGGCCAACTGGTCGGTCGGTTTTGTTGTGCTGGCTGGTCGGTTGGTCTTGTTGTTCTGCCTGGTCTTTCGGTCTTTTTGTGCCAGCTGGTCGGTCGGTCTTGTGCAGACTTGCCGGTCGTTTTTTTTTTTTNTTTTGCTGGCTGGTCGGCCGGTCTTGTTGGGTCTGCTGGTCGGTCTTGTTGGGCCGGTTGGTCGGTTTTTCCTTGTTTGTCGGTTGGTTTGTCGTATTATCTAGTCGGTTGGTGTTTTTTTATTATACTATGTTTTGAGTTTTTGTGACATATCAGTTACTTTTACCATGGTGACTGTGGTTAATAGCCAAGAAATTCAAGCACATTTAATTAACCTCATTAGTCAATATAAGCTAGGTTTATTGATAACTAAATATATCGGCAATAAGTANTTCAAGCACATTTAATTAACCTCATTAGTCAATATAAGCTAGGTTTATTGATAACTAAATATATCGGCAATAAGTACATAGTGGTTAGAATTACATTTATTCTTATTGAGAACTGTGAATGTGAGCTGCTGTCTAACTTTGTTATCTTAATCGCTAATGACACGAAAGTAGGGGTTAACTTTTTACACAGATTTGAAGTTGTGGTTATGGTACGGATTTGGTTTGAAACCTGCAGTGTGTTGGACGGTAGGCGCCAGTGCTCTCGAGGNAACCTGCAGTGTGTTGGACGGTAGGCGCCAGTGCTCTCGAGGCTCACGACATTTTCCGCATCGGTTATTGCGCATTTTAGAAGGTACAAGTGAATTAGTTAATCGACAGAGTAGAGAAGCAGGGATCGTGACAGCTTATTTACTGTATCTGAAATGTTATGGAGCATTGGGCGAGAGTCCAACGGTAGTACCATAGACTCAATTTGGTAGAGTGCCACAGTTTTTTTTTTTGTTTTTACTATCTACTTCTTGAACCTTCCATCACCATACTAGTTTATGACATCTGCTTCATCTGTCGAGAAATCTTTAAGTCTAGCAGGTCCATAGCCAGGGTCATCGGTAGTGTTTGGCTTGGGTTCAAAAGATATACCATCCGATTTTTCGGCTGTAGCTTTTGTGAGATCGAACTCCTTTTTTGAACCATCCTACATTATCAGTGTTTCGTTTGTGAATATACCTTCGCTCTCGACTGAATAGCACGGTTACATGGGTTCACTAGTTGTTAGCATCCGTGTCGTGTATGATATCCATGCCACATATGTGGTGCCCTTTCGTCTGACGTGATATGTACTCAGACATATAAGGACCTGTAATGATACTGTAACTCGCTCGTTCCTAGCTTCGGCGTCACTACTGCAGCAGAGAGCTTAATAATGCCAGAAATTCCAAGTAATATTTGTTGTGCTATTGGATCCGATTCGTATTTCTCTCTCTTGTCCTAAATACGAAAGGCTCATCTTTCTGGACACTGCAATTCCTGATTTTCAATTTTTGCCATTTTTTTCAAATCTGTTTGTTTAATTAATTTTCGTCCCTTAAGCATAAAAATGTATTTAATTAATCTTAAAATAAAAAGATTGAATAAAATTAAAAACCTTTAAAAATCGTCACATTCTTGTATAGATTTAATTTTTTGGATTTTTATCGATTTTTTAGTTTAGTTCAAGGGTACGGTCACCCCATATTAACTTAAAGGTCACATACATCCAACATGGCCATTGACCTAGCTCTGCGCACCTCACTCACGTCTAGGTCTTAACACGCAAAATACGTCCAGCCAGACAGAGCCGTCAAATTGTAATATTAAAATCGGTAGTTAATGAAATACGCCTTTTCTTTTAGACAGATAGCAACAACAATATTTATAGTGGTAACAATTATATTTTTAACAGTTTGACAGAGATACTTCATCGACACATGTGTATAATCATTATTTATACAGCAGTGTTAACTGATGAATAATGTTCAAGGTAATGTAAGCACTTTTGAAAATCCATGTTTGAAGTAAAATCATTGCCTGTAACAACATATAAGCTACACTGTACACTTTCATGCAGGATACAGTTAATATGCCAGCTCAAATAATACAAATATTTTAAATCTTAAAAATGGATTTCGTGTGTGTTGTTTAAATATATAGCTATTGAAATTAGTATTTAATTGTTTTAGAGAAATCTGAGCAACAGTTTGCATATTTGTATCATACTACATTAAAAAAAATTCTTCTGCTCCACTTGGACGATGCATGAATAAATTAGTATAGTCCATTCTCTGATAATTCCAACTTTTCTGAAGTCCTGCTGAAGTTTTACATCCAGGATATTCGTCCTCCTCGTGCAACCAAAGGCTAACTGAGCCCAGAAAATTACACCAAAGGGACAACACACCGCATTCGTGCGCACTCATTTTAATAATATTTTGCATAAGAACTATTTCTCATCAGGCATTACCAACCCTGTTTTATTAATATCAATGATAAATTAAGTATTTTGGTTTATAGGTAAAGTATAAGTAAAAATTAGATTTAACCAAAATAAGGTATTTTTACGTTAATATGAGTACTGATGGCGGGTGGCATCTGGCTACGATCACAGCTCTGTACCCACTCTTTGCATATCCTGCTATTACGATGATTTAATGCTGTATTAACAGGGGACGTAGATAATTTTCTATGTAGTGACCATAATTATAAATTCCCCATAATTAGTATTGTACAGTTATAAAAATATTATGATATTGTTGCACAGGTTTTGGAGTATGGCATTTAGTGGGAACTTTGGCTTACAGGTTCAACGTTTACTTTCCGAATTTGTGCAAAATCGATGTCGTGTGGAGTTGTGGCAGAGGTGCCACGCCTCACCTTCTGCACTTCCTTATTCTTCAGTTGCAATGTCATAACTGACTTGTATGTTGTACGGAGGAGTGGAAGAGATGCCCCTCCTCACTCTCTCTACTTCCTGATTCTTCACTTGCAATGGCAGCTTTTACTCGGATGTCGTGTGGAGTATTGGGAGATATGCCCCTCCTAACACTCTGCGCTTCCTGATTCTTTAATTGCAATGCCAGCACTTACTCGGGTGTCGTGTGGAATAGAGGCACAGGTGCCCCATCTCCTCTGCGCTTCCTGATTCTTCAGTTGCAATGCCAGCTCTTACTGGGATGTCGTGTGGATTAGTGGCAGAGGTGCCCCTCCTTATGAGCTCTGCTTTCTGATTCTTCAGTTGCCATGTTTTAACTTACTCGGATGTAGTGTGGAGTAGTGGCAGATGTGCCCCTCTGCACCCTTTGCTCTTTTTGATTCTTTATTTGCAATGCCAGCAAATACTCGGGTGTTGTGTGTAGTGGTGGCAGAGGAGCGCCTCCTCACCCTCTGTGCTTGCTGAATCTTCAGTTGCAATGCCGGCAAATACTCGCATGTCGTTTTGAGTAGTCTCTGAGATGTCTCTCCTTACACTCTGGGCTTACTTATTCTTCAGTATCAATGTCAGCACTTACTGGGATGTCGTGGAATATCGGCTATGAAGATGTACAGTTGCCAGCTGCTACAGACAAATTGGTGCTCCGTGAGTTATAGAAATCTGCACCTGAGAGACTCTCTGAGGGTCTCTAAGGTAGCGTAATTGTATGTGATTTTTGAAGAAGAAATCCATCGTGGTGCATTGGGTTGTACAGGCTGAATTTTGAGAATAATCATTTGATTGNTGTGATTTTTGAAGAAGAAATCCATCGTGGTGCATTGGGTTGTACAGGCTGAATTTTGAGAATAATCATTTGATTTAATATTGTTCCATTGAAATTTTCTCATGCACTCGTTTTTCTATCTCGATTTTGTGCCGGTAGCTTGCCGGCACATGGAGGCAGGTATGTCCGTCTCTACTTCCTCCATTNTGTGATTTTTGAAGAAGAAATCCATCGTGGTGCATTGGGTTGTACAGGCTGAATTTTGAGAATAATCATTTGATTGAATATTGTTCCATTGAAATTTTCTCATGCACTGGTTTTTCTATCTCGATTTTGTGCCGGTAGCTTGCCGGCACATGGAGGCAGGTATGTCCGTCTCTACTTCCTCCATTNGTTTTTCTATCTCGATTTTGTGCCGGTAGCTTGCCGGCACATGGAGGCAGGTATGTCCGTCTCTACTTCCTCCATTGCACTATTCCCATAAAGCAGAGACCTTCTACCTTTTACCCAAAGTGAACGGGTTTGCAAAAGTATCTTCCAAAGTTTCTCATTACTGTGCTACATTTGGAGTCAGTATAAGTATGTTTCTCTTTTGAACATCCTCATTAATGTCGCAAATGCGTTACTAATAGACCAAGATGTTCACCAAGGTACAAAATCAGATATAGTAAGAACATGTAAAAATTATTTTCAAAAAAAGTTCTCNTAGACCAAGATGTTCACCAAGGTACAAAATCAGATATAGTAAGAACATGTAAAAATTATTTTCAAAAAAAGTTCTCAACAATTACATAGTGAATTATACCATAATACCATATTAAAGATTTAAGCAAACATAAAATTTTAAATCTCAGTAGGCAAAATTATGGAACTTTTGTTATAGCATATAAAGGCGCCCCTCCACCCACCCCTCTTTACTTTCCGAGCGGCTTAAAGTCTTATGGTTAAAGAACTTCTNAGCATATAAAGGCGCCCCTCCACCCACCCCTCTTTACTTTCCGAGCGGCTTAAAGTCTTATGGTTAAAGAACTTCTCTCTGCTTCTCTGACACAAGGCAAGAAGAAAACTTTATTTTCCATATATTTTTTGTGTGCTGCTGTCTCGAACTGTTTTCAATTTTCATGAATTGTAGAAGAAACCCCTCGGCGATGTCCCCTATGCACGCATGCTCCCATAAGTTCTTAAACAAATCAGGGGGAAGAGTGATGTGCGACCCTTCGTCAGAGCGAGCGTGCCGGCCGCCTTTAGAGTACCAGCTCTAGAGCCCAATCACTAAGATGATTTTTTGCATCAACCGCAGCTTCGTATTTATGCCTGCTGGTCATGATCTCAAATAACTCACCTTTTTAACTGTTTTAGTTCTCAGCAATGAGCTCATTAACAAACGTCTTTCTTGCTCCACACAATGTTCTGCTTCCATTTACTTACAAACGTCACTATTCGGTAGCTGTATTATTAATTCTGAAGCTCGTCTTACAATAGTTTACGTGTCAGTACTGACTTACTTTGGGTTTGTCACAGGAAAAGTGTATAAGTGTGCACGAATATCTAAAAGACGAAAATAAGTGTCTAAAAGTTGATGTAAAAATTATATTATTTATGTATTGTATCATAAAGACTGATAAAAATGCCACACATTCACAAAACATACAATCTAAAAAACAGAAAATGCAAAGTAGTGTTTATGACAGGTGTGTCTCATTTGAACTATCTAACAATTTTTATTTGATTGTATATATATATATTTCAATTTTAATCAACTATTTCTGTGATTATTTTTGGCTGGCCACGAGTTGACCTTAATAGACAACCTTGCAGAGGTTTGGGGACTTGATGACGGCATTACATGTAGCGACGATCACGTCAAGACCGCTGCTGCGTGTGCCAGTGCCGCTAGCGCAGTGTGTGCCACGCCGCCACAAGGCCGGTAGTGGGCCGCACACCCCCTCCCCTCCTCTACCTAGGAGCATGCGTGTGCCAGTGCCGCTAGCAGAGTGTGTGCCACGCCGCCACAAGGCCGGTAGTGGGCCGCACACCCCCTCCTCTCCGCTACCTAGGAGCATGCGTGTGCCAGTGCCGCTAGCAGAGTGTGTGCCACGCCGCCACAAGGCCGGTAGTGGGCCGCACCCCCCCTCCCCTCCTCTACCAAGGAGCACGCGTGCTGCATGTGACGTCACGGAGATAAACTATCTACATTCTTGGCTATTTGTCAGTGTTCTGGATTTTTCGAAGGGAATCACGCAGCAAATATAAGGAGTGTATTCCTGCCTGGGAAGAGCAGAGAATCAGAGAGGGCCTCAAAAATGACGCAAGGCCTTACGACTTTGTTCTGATGGGGGAAATGCATTTTGGCTATTATTCACAATAAAATATAAGTAACTATCTTTATAGGTGATACCAGTATTAATATGCTTATGTCAAATTGTAATATTTAAAACGAGTGAAATGTAAAAATATGTTAGTGTTGACGAGTTTTCAATAATTTGGCATTGTTTATTCTTGTTGAGACTATTGTTGTATTATATTTTGTTTTTGTATAAATGTTTTTTTAAGATTTTGTAATTTCAATTGGAAAACTTTTAAACAAATAGGTATTAATAATAAACCCGAAATATACTTGAGGAAAGTAACGAGTGTTCCAACTTTCACAAATCATAACCCGTAATATGTTTTTACACAACCTTGGGGGGGGGGGTATCTGGTTTTGGAAAGATTTTCCACTGAAAGAAGGAGATACGAAAGTTGGTATTTCCAATTTCCATTTGTCAGACAGATACTGGCACATCTTATATGAAGAAAATGTGAGATAAAACGAGAAATTTTTTTTTTTTTACATTGTCTTCAAATTTGTTATTTGATATTAACATAAAGACCAAATATTTAATATTTTAACTGCTATCTTTATATGAAAATTTATTATTTTTTAAATTATGATGAATCTTTGACTACTATTATGCTTCCGTAAAATAAACATGTAACAAATTAATAATTATAATCGATACCATGCAATAAATACGCGCTGAAACCGCTGGTAATGTGAAAGTAATGCTTTGATCGCAGCTGGCGTCAGACACTCAACACCACCGAGGAATCAGAGATCTTATACATCAGATAGTGAGCCGCTGCTTACCGCAAACAGCATGCATTATGTATAAAATGTATATTATTTACAAATACCTGCACAGGTGATTTTTTTCCATTTAATATATAAAGGTTCTGATATTCAAAATCATACCATGAACGTTTAGGCACCATAAACTTTATCAACACAATACCAAACCGCAAAAAATCCATAACATATAGTTTAAAAAGAAAAGGAATATACAGAATGTAGTTTTGTTATCCTTATTGCATCAGAGCCTTCAATAAATAAATTCGTTAAATTTAATTTTTTACAATTTAAAGGGAGAAACTATATTTTATATGTGCATTAACAGCAAACCTGTTGTTACAGTGAAATATTCAATAATAATAGTGTATTATATATATATATATATATATATGTTAAGTAAATTATAAGGTTTCTTCAATTTAATGTTGTTCTCGTCTCCTGGTTCATCTCGGTTTTTTCAACTGCCCAAGGCTGCAACTGTCCACTTCCAAGCACACCGTACGCAAGAGACCCCAGCAGGCATATCCCAATCTGGATGGAGAACACAGTGTGCCACTCCTCAGCCGTCTGGAAAAAGAAAACATAGGTGAATAAAGGCCCACGTTATACACGAGGNGTGTGCCACTCCTCAGCCGTCTGGAAAAAGAAAACATAGGTGAATAAAGGCCCACGTTATACACGAGGCCTGAGCGCCTCTTAACAACGAAGTGTTGAGAGCTGATGTGGGTGAAACGAGGTGGATATGGATCAGCGCCGGAACGCAAGGGTGGTAGTAATGGGAGATCCCTGAGAAAACTCGCCTGCCAGCGATATCGCGCGTCAATAATAAAACATGCGAAAATCCGGGAGCACCCTCTCCAGGATTCGAACCCCGTTGGCCTTGGTTGGAGGCGAGCTTCCTTATCTCTACACCGGCCATGGCCCTATCCAAATTTGGATTAACTTTGTTGAAATGTATAGGCCATTTTATATATAGACAAAGACAGTGGTTTTATAACAATTCGTCTTCGTGCCCTAAGACAACGCATGTTCAATGCCGTTCTTTTACGTAAGCTTGTTTTAGTTAGATGATGAGGAAATACGCCCACCTCAGTTATCGAACTCTAAAAGCATCAAAANTTTTACGTAAGCTTGTTTTAGTTAGATGATGAGGAAATACGCCCACCTCAGTTATCGAACTCTAAAAGCATCAAAAATCCGCTCAAAGAAACATTTCTTTGCGGCGGTTAAAATTTTTTTTAAGATATACTTCTTTTGGCACGTTGAGGGTAACAATTTAGTGTGCAACGGAAGTTGTGCATGCATCATNACTTCTTTTGGCACGTTGAGGGTAACAATTTAGTGTGCAACGGAAGTTGTGCATGCATCATAGTGTAACGAAATTTGACAGTGAACGTGGTAGGGTTATGACCCAACGCGCAAACGCGTATGGTCTGGCTATATAAAAATGCAAGGTACACAACATAAAACGTTGTTATATTTAAAACCGACTGAAAATCAGTTCTTGTAGTATGCAAATTGAAAAAAAAATTTTATATTAGTAATAGATTCAGTTAATTAATTAATTGTGATTACTAATTAATTTTACTCACAATGTACCGTAAAAAATTTGTTAGTGACAAAAATTTNGTTAATTAATTAATTGTGATTACTAATTAATTTTACTCACAATGTACCGTAAAAAATTTGTTAGTGACAAAAATTTTATTTGGCTATATTTTATTATTATCATGGTGATATTTGAGTGAATAAATAAAGACACAGAAGCGTTATTTAAAGTCATCTTCGTTTTGAAAACCAGTCAGTGATTGTAGTGAGAAAACTTACCTTGTTGTGTGTTAGATAACCAGTCACTGTGGTAGTGATAATGCCACCCAGTGAGAGGGTAGTGACAAGTTTTACCTTGTTCTGTGTGAGATATCCAGTCGCTATGGGAGGGATAATGCCATACAGTGGGAGGGTAGTGACAAGTCTTACCTTGTTCTGTGTTAGATAACCAGTCACTGTGGTAGTGATAATGCCGCCCAGTGAGAGGGCAGTGACAAGTCTTACCTTGTTCTGTGTGAGATATCCAGTCACTTTAGGAGTGATAATGCCACACAGTGTGAGGGTAGTGACAAATCTTACCTTGTTCTGTGTGAGATATCCAGTCACTGTGGGAGTGATAATGCCACCCAGTGAGAAGGTTGTGACAACTAATCCCACCAGTACGCTTGAATATCTGGGCGCTATATNGGAGTGATAATGCCACCCAGTGAGAAGGTTGTGACAACTAATCCCACCAGTACGCTTGAATATCTGGGCGCTATATCAAGTACGTTCACCCTGAAAATAGAAAATGACCAGTATTTAAGCAAATGTATAACCAATACTTATAAATAATGCTTGTTTTTAAAGGCCATTGGGTAATACGGATAACTTGTTATATGTGATGGAGGCCACCAAGAATTTTAGTCATGGAAATGAAATGTGATCAGAATATTTAGACACGCATACCGTCAAAGTGTATGCACATAGGGCTCTAAGATTATCATTTCCACGCCTCTCAAATTGAATTAGCGCAACAGAAGTCAACTGTTAAATACAAGAGTTATTTTGGCCAGTTAGATTTAAAAAGTATTAAACTAAATTAATATATCTCAATTAAATATTAGGCATTTGTGTCCTCGAGGGCTACCGCCTTTAAATTGGGTTAATACGCATCAATACCAAAAAATCTAATGCTTATGTTATTTAATAAGCGATGACCTTTGAGTGAAAACAAAACATCCGCATTTCACGTGTACCTCGACCGCACTGGTAACCTACCACCTCAGTAAAAAAAAAACACGGGTGCGTGTACTTATGTACGCGCGTAAGAAGATATACTTCTTTGGCGTGACTAAAATAAAATTTTACTACGTATACAAATAATTTAGGTAAGTAGGAAAACGATACAATGACCGAAGAAAGACATTAAATAAAATCAATTAATATTTGATTAAATAACATAAATACTTACAAAAATTAACCTCAAATAATTCAAAACACTTTCAAAATTTTATTATACAATTTTAGTCCCTAACAAATTTTTCACGACATAATGTAAGAAAAATTTGTTTATAAGATGTATATATTCTCAATGAATAACGAATATAAAGGAAATGTTTTTTAAATTTGCTTATTACATGAATTGATTTTCTGTCTGTTTTAAATATAACCACGTGCTATGTTGTGTACCTTTCGTTTGTATACGTATAGCTAGATGATACACGCATGCGCATTGGGTCATACCCCTACCAGGTTCACTGTCGAATTTCGTTACACTGTGCGCGCGCAACTCCCGTTGCACAATAAACTTTTACACTCAACGCGCCAAACAAAGTATAACTAACACTTAAAAAAATTTGTTCCATTGATATAATTTAAATTATAGTTTCGGTGGGTTGGCAGAGAATTTTATTCCACTAAACTCAAGAAATTTTCTTCCTGTTGGTAGTTCCGTTGTAAGATATTCTATAATTATTATTCTATTTTCATTTGAGAGAATATAAAGAATTTCTTTAATTTTATGGGTATTTTATTATTCTGTAAAGAATGATGAAGTCTCTATGACTTTCCATGATTAGTTACCCAATATACGAAATTTAAACGATCTTTATGTTTTATTTAGGTATGTTTAAAGAGAACTTGCAGAATACTNGATTAGTTACCCAATATACGAAATTTAAACGATCTTTATGTTTTATTTAGGTATGTTTAAAGAGAACTTGCAGAATACTTTTAATGTTTAAAAAATGAATATCAAACGAAATAATTGTCAGAATGAAGGTTTATTCTTTAAGTGACGAATGGTCGATTATTAATGAAGTTATGAAAGTTATTTTACTCTCTCTCATATATAAATAAATATATGGATATTTGAAATATTTAGAGTAGCTCGTGATACAACGATATGACAGCAGAAAACATAAATATGTGTGGGTATGTAAGGTACTGTAATGGCCACATAATATATCGTTAGCTATCGTATTTTCTTGAGAATGTATTGTTGAGATAGCTTGCGAAGCATAATACAGATGTTTAACATAGAAGGCGACACCGTACACTCATCTACCGCGTGGAGCACATCGTCAGCTATCACAGTAGTCAGTAGACAGCGCGAGAGGGCAGAATGGGACGGTCTGAGGAACTCACGGACATTCAACGTTATCAGGTGGTCGAGTGCTACTTGTTTAAGGAGAATTTCACCTAACTCGGGACTCATACAGTACTTAGCAAGGACATCTGACATATCTGGCGCTTACTATCAAAATTGAGGTCAACGAAAAATGAATGGTGATATGTCATCATTCTAACATATTTTGACCAAATTTTGTATGTGGACAGAGCATCAGGTAAGCATTAAATTAATATATGAATATTGTAGTTGGTCGTCAATTATGGAATATAGCACCATCTACAACAAGAAGTTACTGATATAACTAATAAGTCTACTTTCCTCAACATGAGCGCAAATAATTTTTTAATCTGTTCTTAAAAGTTGAGTTGGTAGGTAAGACTTGATTTCCCTTCGAAAGCAATGACATTCGAAATGAAACCAGAGACATAAGCAGCATTAGGGAGGCAATTATAAATACACACGTGTCTTACCCGGGACTTGAACCAGAAAACTACACACAATAAGCTAGCGTCCAATGTACAGCGTTATGGAGGTCGGGTTCGGAGCATCAACTTTGGATTTAATCAGTCTTATGTTTAAAATTACAGACTTTACTAAACTTAAATATATTTAGGGCGCTGTTATTTTGAAAACAATGGACTCAGCCACTTAAAACATGTAAGTTCACATTGCCTACCGTAGCGATACTTGCGTGAAGAATTATGTGGAATCAGGTTCATTGATCCTAGTGATTTGCCAAAAAATAACTTGATTTTCTTATTTAATGCTATTGTACAAAACTTTAAAGAAAGGCTCTTTATAGTATGCTTCTCATGTATAATGTCTATATAGAAAATCAGGTTTCAGTTGGTTAAATTATTTAATATATGTAGCAAACTTACCTAAATTATTTATGAAACCACCATTTTGAACATTTTTGTCAGACCCATTTAAATTATGAAAGTTTGTATTTACTTCTGTAGCATTTACAGTGTGTACAATTTGGTACAAATTACTTGAAATATTAAAGTGTCACTTCTGATGGGAATTAGTAAATTGGTTCTCGAAAAATGCCATAAAACCCCCATTGTGTTCAATATGGCGTCCTTAAAAAATCGAGGAAAAAAGTAATGTAGTAGCACATTGGATGATTGTATACTGCCAATATATTTAGTTAAGTTCACATAGATTTCACAATTTCATATATTATGCACACATAACTAATATTATTTTTAAACCACCATTTTAAAATTAGTGTGTGTTATGTAAAAAAAATTAATATATTAATATGGCCTAACATAGAACAGCATGTTCGCCAAGTTTTGTAAGAATAAGTTGTTTGTTTCCCAAGACATGAAAGCAAATGTTTATTTTTATCGGTTAGACTATCACACAAAATTGCAGAGAAATTGGGTTCTGCATAGACACTTTTTATAGTTCCAATGGGCACTGCTAGCATACAAAATTAAGTTGGAATTTTTTTCTTTAAAATATATACTGTGCTAAAATATCGATATAGCCACAATTATGAAAATAAATAATTGACCTACTTAAAACATGCCAGTTTACAATACCTGCTGCAGTACTATTTGTTTGCCAAATTTTTTAGGAATCTGTCAAATGTTTCCCGAGAAATAAGCAAAAAATATTTATTCTCCTAGCACTCTTTTACAAAATGGCGGAGAAAATATGCTTTATGAAGTGACGGGTGACATAATACGAAATTACAGTGGCGCTGTCACTTACCTTCCCCCCCACCGACCCCATGAGGGAGCTTTAACGGTGTAGGGCATTACCAAATGACACGGGTCACCCGTTCACGCATACCGAGGTCAAGCCGAGAGGTAGTCGGGCGTGGAGACCCTTGCAATTGTTGCTGCAACGCAGGCCCCCTTCTACCCACCCCCCCTTTTTTTGGCAAGCCCCGTGA
>NQII01002071.1:106770-117608 GCA_002778355.1 Clitarchus hookeri
CATGGCACATGTTAGAAGAGCTTTGGACTGCTTCAACCCACCTCCCCCCACCCCCAACAAGAGAGACACGTGTAGGAACTTAGGGAGGGAGTCGAGAAAGGACATAAGCCTCTTTGCGGAGAGGGTGGGCTTCAGTTGATTATCACAGCACAGAGAGATCAGTTCGTTAGCATCAGTGGATCAGTTAGTTCAAGAGATCATCGAGCAGTTCGTCAGTACCTCACAGAGAGGTCAGTCGTAATCACAAATGGGAAGGCCGGGAAGATCGGATCCCGGCCACGTCCGTCAGTCGACGCAACGAGCAGCAGGTGGCGTGGAGTTCGGTACCGCCATCCCGGAATGCCCAGGTAGTCAGTCGCGGCATTAAGGGGTCAGCCAAATCGGGACGCGAGACGCGGAACGCATGGCAGAATCAGAGACAGTCACCAGAGTTACGTTGGACGAGTAGTTTCACCACGCTGGGATGCGAGACAGTCAGTCTGTAAAGTCCGTTAGTTATCAGTCACCTGTCAGTCAGTTAGAACGCACCGAGAAGGTCATATCTCAGGAAGCTATAAATATGAAGCTATGTAACCGATTTTAACTAAGTTCGTATACAGGCAGTTTCTATATCAATCGTTAAATGTGCTATTATATTATATTTTTCGCCATTTTTGATAACCGTCACATGAAAGAAATTGAGGTTTTGTGTAATATCTCGAGGACCACTCTTCCGATTTCCACCAAATTTGACAAATAAGTAATCTTACAGTGGGGCATGTAAAGTAACATGTAATGCTACAGTAGGGCATGTAAAGTAACATTTAATGCTACAGTAGCGCATGTAAAGTAACATGTAATGATACGGTAGGTCATGTAAAGTGCCATGTAATTCTACAGTAAAGCATATAAAGTAACATGTAATGCTATAGTAGGGCATGTAAAGTAACATGTTTTAGATGAAGCAGGCCTTTTCTCAATGGCTTTAACATTTTTGAATATAAAATATATGCTGTATCTATTAAACAATAAAAAAAAATTATCCAAGTTTTGTTTTAAACCATATTCATTAGGATCATGTATGCAGAAGGAGAAAATTTTTGCTGGTGTTTCTGCAAAGAAAGTTCCATATGGAGAAATTAAACAGCTTGCATAATATCCGGAAAAATTCTACTAATTTCCACCAAATATTGCACATCATTAGCGCTACAGAATGCCACACAAACTTACGTGAATTTTGTGGTGTCTGTCACTAATATTCTAAATGGTGGTCATATAAATAATTAAGATAATAATGTAATACTGGAAGTTGTTCAATTTCAACACGTTGTGTTATTTTACAAAACGGCTAGTGAAAGAGTACATAATAACGCATTATTTATACTTATACTTAATGCTGTTAGTGTATGAAATATTGTATAATTAAATAATATGTATGCACTTAAAAACAAAACAGCGTGGTGCACCAAAAAAATTGTAAACATACACCATAGCAGCACTACTTGCGTGTAAAATTTGGTTAGAATCAGTTGATTAATAATGGAGATATATCATAAACATCAATTTGTAGCATGTGATGGTCACTATAAATTGAAACAAAAACTTTATACATATGTAAGATCATTCGATGATAGGTATAAATACAGCTAGTATAAACAGTTTGGTTATAATCAGTTACATATAATGTGATTAAGCATTTTAAGCTAAAATATTAATATTGTTGCTATTCTAATAATTTATGACTCGCAGACTTAAAACAAAAACGTTATTCTGGAAAACCGTATTAAAATTTATACGCTGAATTTGGTAATAATTCGTTTATTGTTTCCCGAGATACGACATAAAAAATTGATTTCTTCATTTGGTGCTCTCTTACAAAAGGTTTTACAAACGTGGTCATTTGTTGGCCTGTATAATACTTGTAATAGATACTTTGAGCAAACAAAATTTGGTCAAGAAATACTGGATGGTTTGTTAGAGATATAAAATAAGCCCAAAATATCTGTATGGCCTCCATTTAAAAATTGAATTGCTATTTAATATAAATAATAAATTTTTAAATTGCTTACTACAGAACAACACACTTGCTTAATTTTTGGCGAGAATCGGTAGTTTTCGAGACACAATATAAAAGTTTATTTTCTAACGTTTTGCTATCTTCCAAAATGGCGGTACAACCACAAGCCTCACGCCACTCAGTGTCCCAGTTAAAATGTATGCAGATAGGGAAAGTGATCTCATAAACCTTTCTTCCCACGGAAAGTAGCCTGCGAACATTACTGAACCCTGTAGAGACTAGTGAGGATTCACCGAGATGTAAGGCGAGTAGGTTAGTCAATACATCAATACGTATATTTAGATCTTTGTAGAGAACTGCGAAATAGATAACAAAATAGGGAAAATTATAGAGAAATTTGTTTATTTTTGTCAACTGTTGAAAGGAGAAATATTTTTTAAAACAGTCCGAAGTGAAACTTTTCATGTATTAAGGCAAAAACACTAAATTACACTGTCGTCTATCTTATTCCTCAAAGGTCAAATCTATTCTGCTTGTTCGGTAATATAAATGGCAAGCCAAATAAGTATACAGGAATATAAAAAAATTACAAGATATACTTACAAGAGTTGCACGTGACAAGCTTGAATTCCTACTAGAGTGAGGGTAACACACACGAGCACCAACAGTGTCGAAGTAGTTAGCTGGATCAGGAAGCCAAACATGGCCATTATCAACAAACTTCCACAGATGTACAGCTTCCTGGTCTAAAACAGATACTTCTCGTTACTAATAGTTAATAAGTGCGTAAGTATGCCAAAATCTAATTTTTGTTTAAATTTTATTATTAATATAGTGACATAACTTACTGCGGTGATCGTCAATAAATTCTTCATGAGCAGTATGTCTGCAAATGGAGAAATCAAATACATAAGTAGGAGTTTGAAAATAAATGGCAGAGAAGAGAGGTATGCTGAATTCTTGTAATCGAATTTCAACACNATAAATTCTTCATGAGCAGTATGTCTGCAAATGGAGAAATCAAATACATAAGTAGGATTTTGATAATAAATGGCAGAGAAGAGAGGTATGCTGAATTCTTGTAATCGAATTTCAACACGTCTGAAAAAAAAAAAACTGCATAAAAATAAAAAGATTACCTTAAGTGAGTGAGAATATTAGAATAATTATTAAATACGAAGANATTCTTGTAATCGAATTTCAAAACGTCTGAAAAAAAAAAACTGCATAAAAATAAAAAGATTACCTTAAGTGAGTGAGAATATTAGAATAATTATTAAATACGAAGATCACATACAACTCAAATAAACACTGAAGTAACAAAATTCGATGACTGTTCTGCAGAACTCCCGGCAATAGGGCAGTTTTGGGGTAACGTGATGAAGTAAAGAGAATGTTCACACAGAAACATATGCAGTTACATTATCCAAAGTAGCGAAACATACGACGTAGAAAAACCTAACTTGATACAAAAGGACACATATTTAGTCGTAGGAAGGGTGAGGTGAGCCAGAGCTACCACCAATAAAAGTGGTATAGGATGGTTTAGTATGCGACAAATATGAACCAGTGGTTCAAATAGCGTAGGAATGACCAACATGGAGAATTATATTTTGTAGGGTGACCACTTAATCAATTATTTTGTAATCGCCATAAAATAATTTCTTGGCAACGAAAGTTTTATGGCGAAAAATTAATAATTTTGTGTTCACCTCAAAAAAAATATATTGGCTAGATGAATACCAAAAAATATTTAACATATGCAACGAAAGATTTTTTTTCAGAGAGTGGACTCATGGAACATGACGAAGTGTTAGAGAATCTTGATTGAAAATAAAGTGGTTTTTAAATGTTTGGTATATGAAGGGAATAACTTCCCTAAATAAAATGTTCCTTACTAGGTTTAGGGGCTAGAGGCATGCAAATAATGGTGCTGCAATCGTGTCGTGAAAATGGGACTGGCAAGAATGGTTGGGGCAATTCCTAAATGGATACATATCATCAAAATAGAACTGGAATGACAAAGGCACTAGCTAATATTGGTGTGCTACCAGAGTTTATCCAGTCATCAAGCAGGAGAAGTGTCAAAGTAGTGTTGGTACATGACAAGTACGAAGCGGATAGTTAAAACGGCTCGGGAATAAGATATTGTCACATAAATGAGTATTGATTAGTTGGAGTGGGTAGAAAAACCTTGAAAATGAAATTTGTTTTGCAGGGTGGACAACATGCCAATTATTAAATCATTACCTTGTGCCACCCTCAGTCACACGAACCTCATACCAGTGGTCGTGATTAACCCTGCAATACAGCATTCGCCAGTCCGAAGGTGACCAACGTAGGGAGTGGATCTGGATGTGCTTGTGTATGTGTTTGTGAACAAGGTTAAACACTAGGCCATGTCTTGCAGTCATTCTTAATGCGTAAAATGTTAACCACCAGCCATCATAAACTATAACACTAAAACAGTGTGCACAGGAATGAGGCTATATGGCAAATGAATTTAAACTAAAAAAAATTTTTATAAGTAAACAAATACTTTTTGAGACTTTCTTTACGTATTTATTGTTTTTGAGCTGTGTTGTTAGTTAAGTTTTTTTTGTCTCTTTTTGTGGTAACAAGGATTTTAAAAAATATTACTTACAATGATACATGTGATATCAATACGAATAAATGTTACATTGAAGATGTGCACCTCATTGTTATTTGTTGAATATACATCAAATATCCAAAAAGTTTGCTTTTTTGTGTTGACATCTCTACGGATTTTTCCAATCAAAATTTTATAAATAACTTGATATAGCGAGTACAAAAGTATGATTCGTTAGGTTCAAGATACCAAGTTATTCAGAAAATAAATTACACGCTTCATATAATAACTGTAGACAAAAATTATGCTGAGAGTCCTTTATAGTCAAGATGAGAAAATTATATTTTGTATCATGCAGGCTATCCTGTTTAATGAGGTGCTGCCGCGAGTCAGATCCACTGCCATCAGACTGGAGTAAGAACAGTTACATGACAATCTGTAACATACTGAGTCTGCTCGTGACGTCAGCTAACACATCATGGCTGGAAAGCTGGTAAACGAGTTGGACCGCATGAAACCTAAAATATAACCAACCTGTTATAAATTACCTACAGGAAAAACACGAAAACATGGACAGGTAAAAAAAGATTTACATTAAACTTCCCAACGGTGGTACTAGATGTTTTGTCACCACATAATGTATCATTTATCAGCAAAGCTTGAGAAAAGCAGAGTCAACTACATGACGAGAATTTTGTGAAGGGAGGGAGGTCAGTTCAGCACCATAGAGTAACATACAGGAAATGATAAATCCACAGAGTAGTGGTTCAACAGAGGAACTGTTACACTTGGTCACAGTTACAAGTAGATTGGCCAGTAATATTTTACTTTTAGTCGATGTGTTTCAGAAATTATTTGTTCGTAATTTTTTTATTTAGAGACCTTACAATAAATTATAATTACGCTAATGACGTTACGACACATGCTGCTATCTTAACAGACTGAACAAGTCACAAAATATGATAAAATCAACAAACATTTTGAAAACACATAACTGACAAAATGACAACTACTGTTATTTTGTACTGGAAGAAAACCCTTATGAACCATTTTATGAAACAGTAAATCACATAAATAAATACCCTGCCCTTTAAGATTTAAAAAATTTATAACCAAATTTATATTAAAAAACATGATTTGTACAAATTTCAAGTATAAGTTTGAACGCAAAATAAATAGTTTGCCAGCAAATGACGACAAGGCTTCGCCAAACCAAAGCGAACTTTACCCGAATAAGGGCAAATACAAAAAAAAAAGCATAAGGAAAACACTAATGGCGCCACAGAATTACACAAGCTCCTGCCCTTAAACCAGAACATCGCTGGTCAACGGTTAGGAAAATCCCAAAATAATGTAGAAAATATACTAAGAAAATACATTAAGTTACCCAAAAAATTGCAAGTAATCCGTTACCAAACTTCCAAAATAATCCTTTATATTCTTGTGAAGCGGGAGGTAGACACACCATAAGGGTTCCTTTGGGTGGGGAAGGTGAAGTGGTAGGATGTGGTTGTGTACGAATGGGAAGAGACCGGAATTTAGCCTTAAACAAAAACCAAAGGCTAGGCAAAGAGCAGCAATGCTGCAAGAAACAACAATGGATATTTAGTTAAAGTCAGGAGTACTTCGCGTGGCATTTACTGGACGGAGAAGGTGAAGGATACCATTGAAGTTGGTACAATGTGGTCGGGATGCCAACAGGGCATCGAGTTGCCTAACTAAGGAGCCATATAAGGTAAAGTTGGGAAATTTTGAAAACAGAAGAGACGTTCGGTTAGGAGCAAGTTTTGCAACATGAATTATCAGTAAAGTAAGATTAATGTGCATGGCGGAACTAACAGAACCAAAAGTTTTGAAGTAAGGGCTTACTATGACACAATGAGAAGAGGGTTTGTCAAAGAAAAGGTTGAATTTGAAAAACATGATTGTCGGAAATGGGAATACAGGAGGACAGATGTGATTCCATGATTTCGACACTTAGCTAGAGCATCATGATTCAGTGAAGCAAACGACTTTCTGTCTGGGATAACAACAGTGAATTCATACACAGATAAGATATATAATGTTTGAAATTTTCAACCAGAATGGGTAAGGGGAAAGCACGATTACTTTCAAAGAGGCTATCCTTATTGGCTAATAAAACATCCACGATAATATTTTAAGGTGTATTGTAAATTACAGCTTGCTCTGAGCTAAGCCCATAAATCATATACAGATTATCAGGAGCTATAATGTATACAGATAAAGCAATTAGGTGTCTGATCTTATTCAAAATGTTAATAATAGACACTGATTCTAATAAAGTAGAGTTCACTGTACTGTCAACACTGGTTTCAGTGTCCGAAATATCATCGGAAAGAAGATCACTCATCTGCCACAAGTTACACAGAGGATGATTTGGCATGTAAGTGAACATCAAACTGGGAGGTGTAGATTTATGTGACCCATATCGAGCGTAATTGAATAACATTTGTAACGAGGGCAGATTATCGTCTCAAATGGTTTGATACTTTGCAAGGGAGGCAATGGGCGTCGAACGAATGTTTCTGTTAAAATGCTCCACATGCGAATTTGGAGCATTATTTGCGAACAAAGTGATGTGTTTGATCCCATAGAAGAAACATATGTGTCTGAAGGTATTGAAAATAATTTGAGATCCATTGTCTCATACAATAGTAGAAGGTATCNCAGTGATGTGTTTGATCCCATAGAAGAAACATATGTGTCTGAAGGTATTGGAAATAATTTGAGATCCATTGTCTCATACAATAGTAGAAGGTATCCTATACACAAATTTTAAAATATACTAATGTGAAGTTAATGTACAGTTGAAAAACAATCAACTTTCACCATGGGAACTAACAACANAAATTTTAAAATATACTAATGTGAAGTTAATGTACAGTTGAAAAACAATCAACTTTCACCATGGGAACTAACAACACCAATTTTAAAAAAGGCATCAGTACATACCAAAAAAATTTTAGGACAAGACTTACTCCTAGAAAGTCGACCTACAAAATCGATATAAACGTTTTGCATGGGCCTTTCAGCTACTTTGGAGAACAAAAATATTTAATGTGAATTTTGATTAGGCTTACTCATGGCACATTGCTGACAGGTCTTCACACATTCAGCAATATCAGCATTCATACATTTTCTGGTAAAATTGCGAGCAATAGCCTCTATAGCTTTGATAGTACCAAAGTGTGCTCCAATAGATGAAGAGTGGATGTATGCAAAAACCATATCGTGTATATGACCTTGCAAATACACACGTTTTCATATTGTTTGTTTTACAATGGTCAGGGAGTAGGGCTTATGTTCCACACACAACTTTATATTTTGGATAATAATGGTTAACTCTGGGCCTTCATTCTGATGATCCTGAATATTTTTGAATGGTAGGGAAAGTCTGTAAAAACATTGCAATGTGGTAAGTTTCCAGGTGTTACAGATCAAGTAGAACCCCCACAAACATTCTTGAAAGAGTATTGGCTACGATGTTTTGGGAATCTTTGATGTGCTGAACTTTGAATTCTAAGGAGGAAATACTCATCACCCAAAGATCAATTTTTCCTCGTTGCCTAGGGTGTGCCAAATGCCAAAACAATGCCTGGTTTTCAGTTTCTAGCAGGAATTCCGAATGTTTGGGGTACTTGCAAAACATTTCAATGCCAAAAAAACACACCTTAGCTTTCTAGCTTGTAGGATATAGACGATATTTGCTATTGAGAATTCATCGTGCATGATGCAAAGCTATGGGCTGTCTAGCACCATCGACTTCTTGGGCGATAACTGCCCCCAAAGCTAAAATAGAATCATCAGTATGTAGAATAAAAGGTTTTGAGAAGTGTTCGCCATGCGCAGCACAGGTGGATTTAGAATATCTGGTTTTAATATTTCAAAAGCTCTTTGTTTTTCTGCACANTGTTCGCCATGCGCAGCACAGGTGGATTTAGAATATCTGGTTTTAATATTTCAAAAGCTCTTTGTTTTTCTGCACCCCACTCGAATTTCACAGACATCGTACACAACATGTTTAAAGGTGCAGCCTTCTCAGTAAGGTGTCGTATAAATTTTCCGGAATTTTATCCGTCCATATAAAGCTCTCTATGCCGGTTAACATCTTGTGGAGTTGGAAAATTTCTAATAGCCTGTGTTCTGTCTGTATCTATGACAATTCCTTGTTATGAAATTTTGTGTCCGATGAACGATATTTCCTGAACTGTAAATTTGACTTTTTCAGGAATGACAGTGAGGCCTGCCTTTTTTAATCGGGTAAGAACCTCTTTAAGATGACTGAGATGTTGGTGAAATCTCTTGAAGTACACAAACCAAATTGTCCCAGTAATTATACAAATAGTTAAGTTTAATGTTATGAAGTATTTTATCAAAATGCTTTGTAAGGACTTGGGCACCGGTGGCATGGCCAAAAGTTACGTGTATTTAACATTCAAAAGATACGGATATTTAAATGGCCATGGTAAGTGTATAAATTCGAACGATATTATATTAATAATAAACATTTAATTTAAATGTTACCAACCAATGTTGCAAATCATTGTATTTTGGTTTGCGTAGAATATGTCTTGACAACACACTAACAACGTTGTAAAACATCAGTAAGTCTTGGGTTGGCAAATGGCTGGACATTGGTTGCAGTAGCCCAACTTTGGGCCGACGTAGGCCCACGGGTAGTTTTTATGTTCAGTCAACGTTATTTTTCCAACGTTGTCCCAACATTCAAGCAAAGGTTGGATGAAGATTGGCCCACCCAAAATATGGTGCATTTGGCACTGTTTACCAATTGTTATATTAAGCAAGGTGTATTATTGAAAAACGCTTTTATTTTGTCAAATAAGATATAAACAAATATTATCATAATTGCCGACGATATGACTTTGACAGCTGCATCGGCGTGATATAGTTCAATGTTGGGTACATGTGCAGAAGACGATATCGGGTCATCCTCATATATAGACTATGGATAGAGGCAGGGTGTATACAGTTACATTCAGCATAGGATGGGAAGTAGCCTAAGAATTTGGAGCACATGCAAACCACAAAAGTTCCAGTTGTGGCTCTCTAGAAGTGAGAAAATATTATTACTGTTGTAGGAGGTGGGTAGGAAGGGGGCAGCAAGCAGGTAAAGTAACAACAAAGCAAACTGTCGAACATACCTGAGAAAAGAAGATTACGTGCATAAAATGGTTAACAAAATGGGACAGTTTAGGAATAGCTGGTGTGTTTCGAAGAGTGCATAACTAAGCGTTTGGGTGACTGTGATTGGATTGGAAAGGGCATATTAACGTCCCCCGGTCTAATGCCTCTATGCTTATCAGGGGACGGCTTACAAACTAACTTATGACATGATTTTGCCTAACACCCATGCCTTACCAGGAATTCGAAACCAGAACCTCCCGCACTCCATACCGGAGGCGCACCAACCTATTGAGCTGCAAAAGGTTGGCGTTTAGGAGTGTGAATGACGTGTAAATGGTTACATATATTGTATAATACGAAACATTCCAACGTACAACCCTTTACGAAAATTATGAAGCAAAGTTCTACAAAGTGTACTTTACACAAATATAATCGAAATGTTGAAATAAAATGATGTGCAGGAATAAGGAGGGTGGAAAAGTGGTTTGGTAAAAGTGTCCTCATGTTGAGCAAGGTATTACTTAAATTAAGCGGTAAGCCTGCGTAATGTGGGGATTTGCCGACTCTTGTCTTCAAGTAACACAGCTACCGCAGCGCCTTGTCGCTTTTATATTGACGATTCCACAACTCGGACATCGGCCGTTGTTCTCCTGCGAAAGTTGGTATTCCTGGCACTAACCTCTAGCCCAGTCATATTAGGGGTTTCACCTCGGAATTAAAGATAATGAGCTGTAAATTGGTATAAGCCTTTGTTTTGTCGTTCTTAATGTTGTCTCAAAAGTCACCAATGTTATCGTGTCCGCGTCTTAAGATATTGAAGGTCAAAGTCATAAAAATCGGTTTTTCGCGAATATCTCGCTTTTTATTGCTTAAATAAGATTTGCACTTATTATAAAAGTTGTAGAATATAAAATTCTCTACAACTTCTGTTTGAACGTTTCTTTCATACGATCAACCGTTTCTGCGGTAGACCGCAAAGAGTGCGCCGCGCACAGTCATATATTAATTAAAATAAGTGACTTAATTATTTATATTTAACTATAGTATATTAATAATTCTGGAATGTATATTTTAGTTATATTTTAA
>NQII01002071.1:117905-205688 GCA_002778355.1 Clitarchus hookeri
AATTTTATATTCTACAACTTTTATAATAAGTGCAAATCTTATTTAAGCAATAAAAAGCCAGATATTCGCGAAAAACCGATTTTTATGACCTTTGACCTGCAATATCTTAAGACGCGGACACGATAACATTGGTGANTGGTGCTGGAGGCAATAACGTTCTTATGGGCTCCAGGATTTCATTTTCAAGCATCCAGCCCCATTCTTGAGGTTCGAAGTCCTTCCCTAACCACGTTTGAATCTGGTAGTAGACACGATTTATATGTTGATGAGCTGCTACACTTGTTGGTGNCTAACCACGTTTGAATCTGGTAGTAGACACGATTTATATGTTGATGAGCTGCTACACTTGTTGGTGGAAGTGTTACAATTGTACAGTTTATTTAGTTTCGTTAATTTGATGAATTGCGTGTAGCGGAAATGATCAATGTTGTCCTCAGCTTTTGGAGCATTATATAATGCCAACAAGATACGCAGTCCAATTACAAATAATGTTTCTACGTACTGATAACCGTAACTCACGCTTGACCTTGCATTAGACCATATATGACTGTGCGCGGCGCACTCTTTGCGGTCTACCGCAGAAACGGTTGATCGTATGAAAAAAAAGTTCAAACAAAAGTTGTAGAGAATTTTATATTCTACAACTTTTATAATAAGTGCAAATCTTATTTAAGCAATAAAAAGCGAGATATTCGCGAAAAACCGATTTTTATGACCTTTGACCTGCAATATCTTAAGACGCGGACACGATAACATTGGTGACTTTTGAGACAACATTAAGAACTACAAAACAAAGGCTTATACCAATTTACAGCTTATTATCTTTCATTCCGAGGTTGACCCCTTTATTTACCTAATATGACTGGGCTACTCATCTGGGGTAGCCAACACAGTCCTTTGATAGTGAACGAACGTATCGCAATGCGATGGCCAACGATTTGCTGTCACCTACTAATCAAATGTGTTGATTCCCGCTCTTTGTGAGATACGTCTTATCACATGTTACATGCTCAACAAAGTGCAATGGCGTCGCGCTTAGCTCGGCTGAATATTTCCTATATTCGCAAGTGTAGACATTGAATGTGGCGTACATGCGAGTTAAATAAACAAAACATTATATTTATAAAACTATGATAAATAAATGGAGTATGTAAAACCTGTATCTCAATATCATATGAATTTCATTGGTAAAGTGAATAACATAGAACTTTTTAAATGGCAGAAATTAATTTGTTCACAAACTCAAAATAGCTCACTCCAGAATATTTTGAAGACCTTCACGTGTATATTTAGTGCAGTATGTAATATACACACATGTGTAAATCTGGTTACATCTAGCATAAAATTAGATATGTGTTTTAATGCTTCATTATATGCACAGCTATATTTACTGCCTGTTGGTCCAGAGTTATTTTCTTTATATTAGCTATGATCACACTGAATTTACATACTTAATTTTACAGAAAATATAATAACCGGAATTTTTTAGGTTTAATATATAGACTGTGGATTGCCTGGGGGTTTAAACATTGTATATGAGTAGTTTGTAACTATCATTTTCCAATATTAAAGCAATATTATTGGACAAAGCATTATAAGCAATACATAAAATATTTATAAGCATCATATTATTAATAATTGATAATACTTTTATGCAGTTAGTGGATACAAGAATGTGTTTAGATGCTAACCGCACTAATAAGGTTATTTTTGGAGCAACACATAATTTTAGCGTAAATGAATTCATAGATTTGTCTGATTTATAACTTTAAATAATCAGACTCTTTCAAATATTGTGCTTTTCATTCTGTTTCACGACTTACTCTTAACAAGTCAGCTGAAATGGTTAACAGCCAAATGTGAAAAAAAAATCCGTATATTTGGGCTATAAATAGTAATACATAATAAGGTTCTCGTGTCTAAACATAAAATTCAAAAACATGAGGCTAAAATAAACTGAAAAAAATAAACAAATTTTGCGAATTAAGTAAAGCAAATTAAATGTCAGAATAATTTTTAGAAGATACGGTTTTACGGAATGGCAACGTCTACGTAAACTGAATTGTGGACAATATGCAACAGCTCAGGTGTTTTTATTTTTGTGGTTGACAATCTACTTTCTGAGCCCTTGAAACAAAACAATCACCATGAGTAAGGCAACAAACCGTCTTGGGTTGTATCAGTAAAAGATAATGCTCGACAGCTCACTGATATTCTGGCACTGAAAACGATAGTAATGCGCCCTCCAGGTATGGTGACAGGTAACTTACATAACGACTGCCAGCCGTGTTACCATACAGGCACCTAGTGGACATTTTAAAAACAGAATGAACATTGGGAGGTATTAAGAAGAACATTTGAACATTATACGTATTTTAACTGAACAGTTAAAACATGTCGATGTGTTATTTTTAATTGTCGAAGGAGCGAAATGCTGTATTTAGTTGAATACAACTTACATGTGGCTGATGAAACATTTCGAATATCAGACACATTAAAAGAACCTGATAGGAACGCAAATAGTTTATATGAATATTTACAAATTTATAGCGAAAATCGCCGGCACTATGCAGCGGGTTGAACTAGCTGCAAATTGCAATACATTTCTTGTATAAATGAAGTACTTGTAACATTATATGAAAATCACTTCCAGTGCAGTCTATTTATGTGTGCAATGTAGAACAGAGCAAAGTTACTGTTTTTATATCCTAAATAGAGTGTTTTGCTTAACCGTCAGGAAAATTCAGACTATAATTCTGTCGTGGAGTTTTGGAATTAATGTTTTTACAAACAATATTGCACCCTTCGTACATAAATATAACAATGTACGGCTAACGCTTCTAACTGTTTTGAATGAAATTGCAATGCAATGGTTCATTGTTTTCTTAACTTTACAAATGATGATTGTACAAGAATTACTTATAAAAGGAAAATGAAAAATCGAAAATGCAGTATGTGAGTTATACACCGAGGTGACAAAAGTCATAAGATACCATTATACAAATATACATATGGCAGTAGTTTCGCGTAAAAACGGTATAAATGGACAGTGCACCGGTTGGGCTTTCATTTGTATTCAGGTGATTCATGCGAAAAGGTTTCTGACGTGATTATGGCCGCACGACGGGAATTAACAGACTTTGAACGCGGAATGGTAGTTGGAGCTCAACAAATGGGACACCCCATTTCGGAAACGGTTAGGGAATTCAACATTCCGAGATCAACAGTGTCATGAGTGTGCAGAGAATACCTAATTTCAGGCATAACCTCCAACCATGGACAACGCAGTTGCAGACCACCTGCACTTAATGACCAAGACCAACGACGTGTGCGCAGAACTGTCAGTGTTAACAGACAAGCAACACTGCGTGAAATAACCGCAGGAATCAATGTGGGAGGTACGATGGATGTGTCCGTTATGACAGTGAGGGTAAATTTGGCTTTACTGGGCTATGCCAGCAGAAGACCGACTCGAGTGCCTTTACTAACAGCACAACACCGCCTGCAGAACCTCTCCTGGTCTCGTGACCATATCTGTTGGACCTAGACGATCGGAAAACCGTAGCTTGGTCAGATGAGCCCCGATTTCATTTGGTAATGGCTGATGGTGGGGTTCGAGTGTGGTGCAGACCCCACGAATCCATGGACCCAAGTTGTCAACAAGGAACTGTGCAAGCTGGCGGTGGCTCCATAATGGTGTGGGCTGTTTTTACAAGGAATGGACTGGGTCCTCTGGTCCAACTGAACCGATCATTGACTGGAAAGGCTTATGTTCAGCTACTTGGAGACCACTTGCAGACATTCATGGACTTTATGTACCCAAACAACGATGGAATTTTTATGGAAGACAATGCGCCATGTCACCGGGCCACAACTATTCGCGATTGGTTTGAAGAACATTCTGGACAATTCCAGCTAATGATTTGGTCACCAAGATCGCCCGACATGAATCCCATCGAACATTAATGGGCATCATCGAGAAATCAGTTCAAGCACAGAATCCTGCACCGGCAACACTTTCGCAATAATGGATGTCTATAAAGGCAGCATGGCTCGATATTACTGCCGTATACTTCCAACAACTTTTTGAGTCCATGCCACGTCGAGTTGCTGTATTTCGCAAGCAAAAGAAGGTCCGACACGATATTAGGAGGTATCACATTACTTTTGTCACCTCAGTGTAAAGAAACTAATGTTCATACATACTGACGAACTAATATACATTACATATTTGTTTTAAATCGTTTGAGTATTTATTATATTAGAGGTTTAGTTTGCTAATTTATAAAAACAAATCGTAATGTTTTCAAATAAAGGATAACAGTGTTTTCCACTTTCGTAAATGGACACGCCCTTTTCAGGATTCCAATACAATTCGCCTAAATATTGTTTCCTTACTGTATAACTAAAAAATGTATTAATTAACGAAACATTAAATAAGTATAAAATTATGTAGAACTTTCTTTGTTAATTAAAAAAAACACATGCATCGTATGTCAAATATAACAATTTGATTATTTTTTCCACTACTTGTTATTATGCATGCTTATTAGTAGTTTGACTATCTGCACAATAATGGGTGTATGCGTGGGCCTATGGTTTCTGTTAAATAAAGCAAGTGATACTTGAAACTATTTTTTCCATTCGTAAACCTTCACTGTAGTTGATAACCCTGCACCACTACAAGCCTCTACTGCCACGTGTCACACACTCGCGTGTGTTATTGGTGTGAGCATTCATAATGCCCGCAGTAAACATAAATAAACTAAGCTATGGTCTGCTTTGACTGTAGGTGTCGAATTATTTTCACTTTAGTCTATTCATATTGCTACATGCATTGACCAATAGGCCTATACAAACGTGAGAACCAATCTCTATTTTCCCATTTTGTTATGAGCAATAAGGATCCGAAGTGTAATGCAGAATCCCTTCAGAGTCTAAAAACGTTAACTATAAATTAACTGTTAACTCAATCCCATTTACTGACATAACCTACTTAACATTCTGACTTGTGTCCTCAGCAAATAAGTAAAATTAATTAAGCATTTGACTTACTTCAGACATTAACTTTAATAAGCAAACTGTCCAAAAATGAAAATATACATCCTCCATTAAGAGAAAATATTTTGATCATCCAAAACTTTCAACGCCTATTGGTCCTCAAAGATTCGCTTTTACTAAGTAATAAGGTTGAGAATATTTTCTTTCATTAGTGCCAAAACGCAGTTGATGTTGTTTGCCTACATGCATGCTTCCCGACTAAACATCTGTACTTAATTTGACAAATACTTATAAAATGTAACCTTTCAGATTTTAAGGGAGATATATAAGAGAATGGCCATTTTGAATCAAACTTGGTATTATGACTGTACATTTTGGTAGCTTACAGTTTATAATAGTAACACAGGCTCGCAGGTAAAGCTTTGTAAAAAGATATGTTTATAGTAATATGAAAACAGGCAGGGTAAGTACAATGGCTAACTTTGTTTTTTAAGTGCATTATTCAAGAATTTAACATGGTTTGAAATAAAATTGTTTTCGTTTGTAAGTTAAGATGTTATTAGTAAAATATACATGTTAACCTCCTTTAAAAATACAAGAAATCTGCGCCTATTGAAAATTTTATATTTCAGAGAGATAACTGTTTAATGAACACTCACAATCATCCAAAGCCAAATACAAGTTAGCTTTTATACAGGTTGGTGCGCCTAATGTGGACACCACCAAAATTTCGGGAACGGTTATAGATCACGAAATGCGGTTTTCGCTAAATGAAATTACGTAAGGGGGCAATTTATTTGCCACAATGTGGATTTTCGTAACACGTTTATGGACAGAAATAATTACACCACATGTGATTTTCCCTCTGGAAACATACATTTATTTCAACGGCATCTGAAAGTACGCGCAAAAAAGAGTTCAGTGATACAGCATATGCAATAGAAAGTAACACCAAAACGCCAATAAATAATGGGCATATATGAATAAGTTTGGTAGGCTGGTAGCATAGGGCTATGGACCTGTACTCGTAGATGTAAGCAAGCAAGATGCGCCGTGACTCATCCTGGCGGGACTGCTTCCTAAAAGCATCGCAGCATCAGTCGCCGTAATCTGTTATGGTAAACGGTATTGCAGTGTGTGTTATGTACGCAACGAAGTTCACGAAAGAGGGAAACCTGGACGCTCTACTTATTTACTGCTAGTGTAAAAGAAATGCCAAGTAAGCCGTCTAAATTTATGGTGAAACGTATCTGAATCAGACGCCCATCTGATGGCAAACGATAAGAAGAATTTGCACACATCTCTTGTCACAAGTTGATTGGAATTCCACACCACGAGTGTGACGAAGACTGCTACGGGCGAGACGCATCAATACGATGTGTTGGCACTTGTAGATGCAAACCCCCACATGGATATGCGAGAACTTTACAGGTTCGTAGGAATAAGAATAACAAGTGTGTTACTGATACTGCGTCAACGGAAATTCTTACCATAATTTGTTGCTCACCAGGCATTACATGAACATGATTTCTAACAACGTGTTCAGTTTTGTAGGATTATTCTGATGTCTGTAAGGGATGACAGCAATTTTCTGAAGAACATGCAGTTTACCGATGAAGAGAGTATCACATTCTAATGGCACGGAAATTTACGAAATACGCACTATGGGGCAACCGAGAATCCTTGTTGTGTCTGGAATGTTGAGTACCAGCTATATTGGAAAGTGAATACGTGGTGTGGAATCGTTTGGTATGATGTTACAGGACTATGTTTTATTCAAGGGATAATGATCGGATGTATGTACGGCCATTTCCTCAGAGAGAACTTGCTGGCACTTGCCGAAGACATACCTCTCGACATCCATCATGATATGTGGTTTCAGCATGATGGTTGTCCTATTCATTTTATTTTGGTGGCTAGACAAGGGTTAAATGCAACGTTTCCAAACAGGGGGTAAGGGCGTGGTGGTTTTATAATATGGTCAAGACGCCTTGCCAGATCCACCCCTCTCTTTTTATTCCTATGGGAAAGCGGAAAGATAAGGTGTACAACATGGTACCTACGACGCCAGCAGACATGTAGGCACGCATTTAGGCAGCTTGCAGAGGCATCATACCAGGAATACTTCAAGCTGCTTGTCGCTCGCTACTTGTTGTTACGAACCCACTTTTCAGCTAATTCGTTCGTGAAATTTGTTAGGGGCGTAGCTCAATAATGACTCATGATTCGGTAGAGCACAACAGTAAAACATGAGTTTTATTACATTAAGATTATACAGATGCTATTTAAAGTACTATTGATGGGGGGAGCTTTAAATTGTTTACCAAGCCTTCATTACATTAAATTCACGCCATTTTATTTAAACCTAACTGGAAAGTCATCACCTTCTAAATGTTGCCGGAGGCTGATTCTACGAGACGGTTAGCGACGGCCGGACACACCCATCTTCCTGGTCTGCTTCGCTGGTCGGGTCAACGCCCAAAGGACAAAATACGAAAAGACCCTGTTCCGGGTGTTACGCCGGCCTATATCAAGCGCGTGGTTCTGCGGCCCCGCTCAGTGAACGGTGGAGGGGATTTCTGCAACAGTCTTATTTCGCAAGGATCGACGACCAAATGGTGGTGTTGCAATCCTTCTCGTTTCCAGGTTTAATGTTTGAAGGTGTGATCAGGCAAGCTGTTCAGCGGAGCCCTGATCACATCATAACATCTCCTCCAATGTTCACTAGCGAGATGGCCCCATCTCGCCCTAGAGTCCGTGTGGATTATGTAGATGACTGGGAGTTGCGGGGTTTATGTTGTGGTAGCAGGAATATGGATCGGATTGAAGTCCTCTTCACTATGGTAGGAAACATTGTTGAAAGGAATTAAAGTAGACGGATAGTTTAAGTATAAGGAACTGCCAGTTGCCTTCGTACAGTCCTCGGTGTAAGGTGGGCCGATTAAACGCTGGGCTGTGTGTTTACAGTGGCCTTGCGCGCCTTGCACTTGCATTTCCGCTGGGCGTGCAGATTGTCTTCCACGCGAGTACGGCAGACGCCCCGCAGGCGGTTCGCGAACGCGTCAGCCTTTCTTGAGGTTGTGAGTAAGTACTACTTGGCGTGGATCGTTAATTTCATTAATTTTGTGTGAGGAATGAAGAAAAAATATTAATCATTAATCACAATGAAAATAGAAAACAATATTTAAGAATTAAAAGAATTTAAATTTGGTAAGATAACTGCACTCCCTGTTACAACAATTATTATATGTAGTTGTACAAAAAATACACTACTAGAATAATATCCACCAAATTTTGCGTACTAATAATGTTATTGCGGTAGACCTGAATATATGTCAGAGAGCTGTTTCACATAGCTGAAGTATGTAGGTGGACGTCTGTATCATCGAGTAGTGCATCGGTTATTTTCTAGATTAGTTCTAGTTTCTGGCACCTAAGAGTTACATTTTATTACTTGAATTTTTTTATGTTTTATTCACGCTAGGGCCGAAAACTCTGGGTGGAGGGGTTAAACAGGCTTGTTTTGATAGGCACCAAAATTTACCCAACATAATGTTATAATTTAGAGACCGAATGTTAAACTTTCTAAAAAAAATAACTTTTTATTTCTCGCACTCTTTCGAAGATTTAAACGGGCCATTGTTGACATAAGTCTAATATAGTGGTTTATGTAGCAAGACACACACATACTGTATATAATGAAGTAAGAATTTGTGTTAATTAAACTTCTGTGTTCCACTTTTATTCGTTTATCATGTTAAATACTTTGTAATATAATATTAGTATTCCTTTTAAATATTACTACTTATATTTTCATGAGAACCTCTTCGCATTTCTATTTTGAGTACTCGTAATTAAAGTTCTGCACTTAATACACACTTAGAAATACGGAACACGAGCAGGTATGTAGGTGTCGATAACTACAAGCCACAACCACGGGCAGACGTCTTGTGTAAAATAATTAACCATATTTTGTGGCAGATTTTAACGCTAACAAACTTATAATAATCTCCATATTATGTACATGATATTCAAAATAATTAATAAGTCTATGCATTTTTGTTGCGTTTGTAATTTAGTTTAGTTTGCAATAGGAATTAATCCGTTTTGTTCAGTTACATAATCGAAATATAAGATATGCTGCCAAGATAGTACTCGGTTGTGTATAGGAAAAAATTATGACAATAATCTTACCAAATTGTTGAATATAAAGCTAAAGTATGCCGATATTCACCTTTGATGTAGGCTGGAGTTTGCGTTATAAACAGTGAATAACACCACGCAACTGCAGTATGAGATAAAATGATCCCCCACACTCCTCCAGACGTGAAGATTTTCACAAACGGAATGGAAGACACCTGCAAAACTTCTAACATTATTTTGTTGCATATACAAAGATTACAACTGCCAGATATGTATTTGAATACAATTTTTTATATCCCTCTAGAGTACAGGCTCGTTATTAAGTATTAAATAGAAATTGTAATTTATTAGGAAGCAATAATGCTGCATTGAAAAAAAAAATTCTATACACATACGCATAGATGTTATTCAAAGACGAATTGTGTAAACAAAACTGAAAATATAAAAAACATCGCATCATGTATATGTACGAGCGGTAAACATTATGCTTCTTTAGCGTGAATAAAATTTAATTTGATTACACATGCCAATAATTTATGTAAGTAGGAGAAAGATAAAATTACCGAAGAAAGACATTAAATACAAATAATAAAGGTTTCATTAAATAACATAATTTAAATCTTACAAAAATTTACCACAAACATTTGAAAATGCTTTCAAAATTTATGATGCAATTTTTGTCACTAACAAATTTTTCACAGCACAATATACGTAAAATTAATTAATAACATATACATATTCACAATGAATTATTAATATTAATGAAATGTTTTTATTTTGCTTATTACAAGACTTTATTTTCTGTCGGTTTTAAGTGTAACAACATTCTATGTTGTGTACCTTGCATTTGTATATAGCTAGACGGTACGTGCATGCGCGTTGGGTCGTACCCCTACCACATTCACTGTCGAATACCGTTACACTGTGCGCGCGTAACTTCCACTGTACACTAAACTTGTGCCCTCAAAGTGGCAAAAGGAATATAACTTCAAAAAGTGAAAAAAGAGTAAATTTTTTAATTAGTCAAGCTGCATGCCTTGAAGGATAAAAAAAACTACTCGTAATTAGTGACTTTACACCATTCTTTGCATGTTCTTATCAGTGCAATCTAGTTGACATATTTGACAATGAGCGATAAGGTTCGCTCTGTTCATTGTTTTGGAAAAGTGAGGTCTCAGTTCTCTCTTGTACGCAATGCTGAAACTATGGTCTGTCTCATATAAGTTGGTGAGATTCTGACAGTCAGTGAGTGGCAATTGACGTATACGAAACAAACAAGGTGCCATTTACAAAATCCTGTATCAGCTGATGCACAAACAAACAAAAGGTAATATTACGTTGGCTATTCTGGGTGCACTGCTGACGCACACTAGACAAGCATAAAATACGCGATAAGAAAGAGTTCCTGGATTAATTAATACATTTTATTTTATGTGGTCTTAAAACTGTAGTGAATAGTGGTACAAACTAAACGCCGTGATAAAGTAATAATATAAAGGTGTTCAAATTGAAATGGACAATAAAACGATGCGTATCCAAATGAAAAACAACTTAAAAACCTTTTTTATGTCTCTAACCATGATTTCCATGTGTGCTTGATATTAGTTCCAAAAGCATACAGAAATCTTACATAATATAGAAGATTTATTTTTATAATAATTTGATGAAATATACAACCAATTCGTGTCGTTCTGAGCCAGTAATATAAGAACAGCCAACTTTTAAAAAGACGACAGGAAGAGCCAGGCCATGCTGCTATCTGTTGGGCAATGCAAATGGCTCACATCTCACCCTGTCATGCTGTGCGCGCCATCTGTCCGCTCTTTACCGAAGCATTACCAACCAGAAAGTAATAGCTTTTGTGTGTGATATATAACAAATTAAAGAACAGTTACCAATAATTTTATTTTTCTGCGAGCTCTGACAGTAACATATAATTCGTATACAGCGATTTTGAGTACTAGTAATTTCTATTCGGCTGGTAATCGTTCGTCTACTTAAATTATATTTCATATTGTTCTCCCGAAAACCTATTTAATTGTTTCCGTGTTGTAACTATATTGTATTCATAAAACTAAGAAAGTGGGACACGCGTAAATAGTTTTTAATTAATTCTTACGTTATTCAACTTCACATATTTCCAACTTGAACTGTTTAGTATCAGTAATAGCAGAATTACTGCATTGCAATCAATATTCGTTGGTGAGTAGTTGGCGAAAATAAGTGCATTGTGAAGCAAATTTTCCGAATTACTCTTAGTTCCAGTTATATTAGATATGAAGTCCAAAGTATTATAATAGCTACAACTACCGTCTCGCAAATGTTATACCAAATTCGCTGTCTCGGACCATTTAAAAAGGAGAGTGAGAAAATATTTAATTTTTTTCAAGGTTTAATATTTTAAATTTTATAACCTACTATTTTTTTTTATACAGATGTTGTACTAAAATATCTTACAATTTGTTTAGCATTACAGAACAATGGCAAGAGGATTAATTGACAGCCTTTTGATTAAAAAACAGCCTCCACTTGATACACCAGATGATGGCGACAGGATACATAAACGATACATACGCATACGTATGAAACACTAACTTCCTGCAAGTCTTATTATAATAATAGTATGTTCACATCTATCACTTTTTAGCCATAACTGACAGCCACCTACGAACAAATTGGATCAGGCCTTAGAATTTCAGTGTATTTATAATATTTCTGACCCCAAAATTGTAACTTGGAATTTACGAGGGCAATATATACCGAACCAGACCGACATTGAACACGACAGCTTAAGCCCATCTGTAAGCATAGTTGGCCACCATTTTGAAACCACTGGCGATAGAGCCACCATTTTGAAACCACTGGCGATAGAGCCACCATTTTGAAACCACTGGCGATAGAGCCACCAAACACAGTTCAATGGTAACACTTCAGACACAAATATGTCGCATTAGGTGAGAAGAGCTTTCATAACCATATCTAGCTTAAGACACTCAATATAAATATTTAATTAAATATTAGCCAACCTAGCTTAAAACAACCAATTACATTCTGTAAAAATGCTTGACCTCCGGTTAAGCTAAACATAGACAAACTTACCAATAATTACCAATATCACAAATACACAAATATTCTAGCATACAGATAGGTTAAGTATACAACAAAATCGGACGGCCAAACAAACTGGCAATAAGTCGAGCCATACTAACTGGCAATAACCACTGATAATACCAACCAACAATACCAACTAGACCAACCCACTGTGCCCATGTACAAACGCGAATATCTTTTCATTACCCACCACACATTTTGCCATGATTCTAGGGCCTGACATATACACAATGACAGTTTACATGTTGAAAAATTGGTGTAATTGCTGATGGAGACTGTACAAGAAACATTTGGCATAGAAATGACTTCTAACCTTAGTGGTTTTTATATGTGTTTGCAAGTCATGTCACAGAAATAATTTTTGTGTCTTCGACCGCATAAGTTCAATGCAAATCCCTTTATACAATAGCGAATATGAATAAGTGATGTTATTTTATTAGATTAAAGATACGAAGGTGCAGTACCATATTTCATGACATTATACAAATACACTCTAACAGCTCACGGTTACAAAAACTAGCTGAAATTTAGGAGATGTTTACCTTGGTTTGAAAATATAGGTGCGGTTACAAGTAATAGGAATAGTACCCGTGAACTGTGATGGAAGATTAATTTAAAAAAACAGACATGACTAAATGTTCAAATGGCCAGGGGAGAGAGATCAGCATCTCAGCTCTGGTAGCAGACGAAAAACTATGACGTGACGCCGCCACCAATCTTCCTTATTCCCTCGGAGGCAGTTCTATCACGAGACCTTTAACTGAGGTACCCATAGGTCGTTTGCATAGGTCTACGAATCACATTTTCAGCCCTACAAACTAGGGTCAAATAATTGGGTCGGCATTGGGCAATTGCTTTTCTCTTTGAGTTGGGCTTCGGGCACGTAAGTAAAGATGTTAAGCACGGTTACTATCATAATATTTTACATGGTAGTAGATAACAAGGGTAGTGAAGCTCCCCACCATTCGTGAGGAATTGTGTTTTGTAGTGTCGTGATGTTTATCTTACATATTGTAAAGTTGTCAGCAAGTGGCTACTTATATTCACATGTAGCATGTCAGTATGACCCTACAACCTGAGGATCTGCTCTACGTGAACTCTGCATATCATTACGAGGTATTCCAGCATTGTAAGCCAAAGTCCGGTCTCGCACTTATTACCTCCGGTCATTTCATCGTGTGGCCTGGAGACGTGGAGTGACTTTAGCCACATTGTTTATCTCGTGAGAGTCGAGATGTCACGTGACCGACAATAAATCACGAGCGACCGATGTGACATCAACACAAAATATTTTCCCCAGTAGCTCACTATAGTGGTAGTTATGAGTGTCGAGCTTATGTTGGTAAATGGTTTGTGCAGAGAGGGGGTTTGGGGTGGAAGGGGGTTCAAACTATAATGAGCAGTTGGGCTTAGGAGAAAACTAAATATCCAATTAATGTAATGGTGATGGTCAAACATCTACTGATCTCAGTATGTACAAGCAGGAGCTAGGTTGGTTGCTCTTCCATTGCTACGAGAACCGAACCTTAGCTCTTGTATGTAAGGCACATATTTAATAATTTATTTTCAAAATTTTCAAATATTTATATTATTTAACATTTTTAAGGTCCCCTATTGTTTTTTATGTTAATACTTTTTATCATCCCCGCCGCCCCAATATTGTTACTATTCCCCCAGACCTGTTGCAATTTTTTCTAAATTTTTCTATTTTAATTTACTCGATGATAAGTTTATGTCAAGAACAAGTTCACGACTTACCAGAATCATAGCGAATTAAAACGTGACCGAAACAATTCGCAATCCGTCCTATTATACCATGTCCCAGAATTGACTCTTATAATCTACTTAAGAAAGTAACTTTTATTAAAAATGTACTGCAAATTTTAATTTTTCTTAATAAACTTATTATGGAAAACAGAAAAAGTATGTACTCAGAAATTTGAATTAAATTAATTGTCTAACTTTATGAAAATAATTTGGTACATATGGGGCATTAATCTGAGGTAAAATCTTCCATATTTATGGATATTAACAAAAAGTAATGTCTCACATAAAAAATTAAGTAAAGCACAATATTTAACTTTGTGACTCACTGAATTATATAAGGATAGAATTATAGGTACATACCTTTCTTTTAGCTTCAAGAATTTCAATACAGCTTTTCTGAATGTAATCATGTTCTGAACGCGATAATTTTTTATCAATTGTCGGGTGCTCCTTCAAGAAAGGTCGTAATGCCACGAACCATAGCACTCCCACAGAACCTGTAACATTTGAAAAGAGAGGTTACGTGGAATAGATAAAAGCAGTATTATAATCCAAAAGGAGGAGAGAATTCTGAGAAACAACGTCTAATACGTTTGATGAATTTAAGTTATCAATCACGATATTGTCAAGGTTGAGTTAATGTCTCCCTGGGAAATGCGAAGTTTATTATTCGATTACATGCATCCAAAAGTAAAATCGTTTAAACTGTGCCGACCTTTGGCAGCCGCTTTAAATATGCGGTGATTTTCCGAATGTATTATGTCAAAATGATTTCATGTCCGTGAAGAGAATGCACATTGTAAATTACAATAACTCTATCTAAGCCTGTGACAGAGTTGAGCATTATACCTCTGAATTGTCTGAGTGAGAAAGTTTAACAATAAAGTTTCTCCGGTGAATTTTATTAAATTAGGTAGTAGATCATCATGGCCCACTAAAAACATGCGAGACAACGAATAAGGCCTTTTTACCAGTGTCAGCCACAGAGCAGAGTTCAGGAAAACCCAAAATTACCTGACGACACTATCGACAGGCATTTTCCCAGCTGGATGAGTTTGAGAGAGACCGTATCGTCGGACTCCGAGAGGCAGGATGGGTGTTTTGACACACTCTTCACCACTTTAACTGTTATACCTTAAATGTTAGTGAGTGTTGGATGCGTTGGGAACAGGGTTGTACACATGAATGTCCAGAAGGTTTGTGTCAACCCCGGCACATCCATGCAATCAAACCGCAGGAAACGCAAATGGGACCCATGTTGGGCAATGATGATACTGTGTGTTAAGCTTCGTTGTACTCGCGTATATCGTTAATGATAATTTATTTTTCTTTGCATGCGAGTGTAATTAAATGATCTAATCATATGCCCCTTGACCCCAGACTAGAATTTGTGGGTGCATTCCCAAGTGTGCTGCAGGGTAGTAGCTCTCTGGTCAGTTGAAGCGGTCTACTGGTTGTGTGCAAAGTTAAATTAATACAAGTTCATAATGTATAAGGGGCAAGGGATACGTGTTTCACGGCCCGAATGCTAGCATATCCTTCGTCCTCACATACTGAAACAGTACATGGAAGACGTTGGAAGTCCCCGGCAGAAATATTTCGTCATGCTGTGTCTATAGACATCCATTATTGCGAAAGTGTTGACGGTGCAGGAGTTTGTGCACTAACTGACTTTTCCATTATGTTCCATTAATGTTCGATGGGATTCATGTCGGGTGATCTTGGTGGCCAAATCATTCGCTTGAACTGTCCAGAATGTTATTCAAACCAATTGCGAACAATTGTGGCCCGGTGACAAGGCGCATTGTCATCCATAACAAGTCTATAGATGTTTGGGTACATGAAGTCCATGAATGGATCCAGGTGGTCTACAAGTAGCTGAACAAAACCCTTTCCAGTCATTGATCGGTTCAGTTGGACCAGACAACCTAGTCCATTCCATGTAAAAACAGGCCACACAATTATGGAGCCACCCCCACACCCCCCCCATACGCTTGCACAGTTCCTTGTTGGCAAATTGGATTCGTGGGGTCTGCGCCACACTCTAACCCTACCATCACCTCTTACCAACTGAAATCGGGACTCATTTGACCAAGCCACGGTTTTTCAGTCATCTAGGGTCCAACCGATATGGTCACGAACCCAGGAGAGGCGTTGCTGGTGATGTCATGTTGTTAGTAAAAGCACTCGAGTCGGTCTTCTGCTGGCATAGCCCAGTATAGCCAAAACTCACCACACTGTCCTGACGGACACGTCTGTAGTACGACCCACATTGATTCCTGTGGTTATTTCATGCAGTGTTGCATGATTGTTAACATTTATCATTCTGCGCACACATCGCTGGTCCCTGTCATGAAGTGCAGACGGTCGACCACTGCGTTGTCCAACATGGGAGGTTATGCCTGAAATTATATATTCTCGGCACACTCTTGACAATGTGGATCTCAAAATTTGTTGAATTCCCTAACCATTTCCGAAATGGAATGCCCCATGCGTCTAGCTCCAAATACCTTTTAGCGTTCAAAGTCTTTTTATTCCCGTCGTGCGGCCATAATCACATGAGAAACCTTTTCACATGATTCACTTGACTAAAAATGAAAGCCCAACCAATGCACTGCCCATTTATATATTTGGTATGCGATACTACTGCCATCTGTATATTTGCATATTGCTATCCCATGACTTTTCTCACATCTTTGTATCTCATGTACTAGCAAATCCACAGGCAAGACAACAACCAGTACAGGAAGTGACTTATTGGGCACAGGTCTGTATGCCTTAACCACTGGCAGCAGTACCACCCTTTGAGCACTGATGAGATTCCTTTGGTGCAAAACTAAATAAAAACTGTTATTCCACCTGACTGTACTACATGCAAATATCCATTCAAACACCGATTTGTCTATCTTCCACAATGTGGTAAAATTTGATTCCTTATTTGTGGTTTAAGTGGCTCTTAATTTATGGGAAAACAGCGCAGGTTTTCAAGCCACAAGTTGACGTGACCAAGGAATGTCACCATATTATCCAGCATGACAACTAAATACTTGTATTCATGAACATACTGGAATTCCCGTACATTAAATCTTACAATTTGTGGTCACTGTATTTTCCCTTTTAACACCATAATCTTTATCTTAATTGTAAAAAATCTCAACTTAACTTTCTATCCTAAACAGAGATTTTTCTCATGACCTCCATATCGTTCTCGTCCAGTTGTCTTCTGGCTCTTCTAGTCACCAAAATCAGGCCGTCGTCTGCGTACCCAATTATGGCACATGCTTGTGGAATAAACAACTCCAGCAGGACATTGAAGAGGATGTTCCATTGCATCGGTCCAAGGACCGATTCCTGGGAAAAGTCCTTTTCAAGTTCTAATTCACTTGAGTATTCTTCGCAGAATATCAACTGACAGTGTCACTGAAGTCATCCAGCCTTTTTCTATAAATATTAGCTGGACACTGCTCCCTCTTTAGCTGCCACATACCTCCGTCCACCAGGCATTATCAATATTCCTTGCTATATGCAAAATGATAGTCATAACGTATTCCTCTTCACAACTAGTGACAGCTTTCTTGGCATCATGAAGGGCAAAATCTGTACCACACACATTCCTCAAGCGATACTGCTTCTCATTCAACATACCAATTAGGTCAAGAGCAGCCACAAACTTTATAATAATTAGCTTTTCCTATATCTTGCCCAGCACCGGAAGTAGTGACAGCGGCCAGTACGGCTAAGATACCGCGGGATCTTTGACACCAACCACCGAGGTCGACAACCTGTAGCAGAGGTTGAATAAGTTGAGATTCCATTTTTGTATTCTAAATAATTTATTTATTTATTAATTTTTTTCGGGTCACCACACCAGTAATTTTTTCCGCTTAAAATGCTGCTATTTTCTGTTTCTTGGCTGATGCGAAATAATTATTTTAAAACCAAAACCTGAGAGTTTGTAAAATTCAAACCGATCATTGTATTAAACCATGTTTAAAGCACATCATAGAACAAATATATAAACAAGCTTTCTAAAAAATAATTTTTAAATAATAAATTCCAAATTTAAGAAAATGTTTTCTAAATATTTATTTTGATTGTCGTATGTTATTTGTAAGCTTCATAGTTCTGTTACCCTTGATAACCATTTTGTTAACAAAATGTGGCAACAGGAACGCGGCCTGGCAGTGAATCCAGTGAGAGCTGCACTTGTACTGGGTTAATGTGATACTTACTTCATAATGTAATTTTTTACTAAAGTTTTTGCCTGAGTTACGAGATATTTCTGACGATCGGTAAATTTAAATTACCTAGAAATACCGCCTAGAAAAAATTGATTTTAATGCAACGTACGTGCGAATAACATAATGCTATGCCTTTGCTTGTCATACCTGCACAGTAGAATATGGCCTCCCAGCCGCAGTGAAAGCCTATGGCACTGGACGCAGCGATAGTAGCTGCATGGCCCCAATTAGATCCAGACACCACCAACGCGAATATCGAACTTCTTTCATGCAGAGGTATCCACCTCGACAGAAGAATCTCCATACCTGGGTCGAGAATACCCTGCCGGAAAAAAAAATTCTCTAAACGCCTTTGTTGCAAGAAATTTTGTATAGAAGATGTGTCACATGATTCCTTGTATCAAAGGTATTTATCACTCTGAACAATGAACTTATTTTTTATCTCGGTACCAGTAAGGGAATATGCAAGTAAACTTAGTATTGTATATTCGCCTTTCTTCACACTTTTTGTATCAATACTTTGAATAATAACGGCATGTATGCTGTGATTGGTTGTTTCCTAACGGCCATATTACAAGCGTTTTATACTTGTCTTAACATGAACGTACCTTATTTATGGTGAAATTGAACTTGTACTTATATTCTATCTATAAATTAGAATATTTTATTTATAATTAATATGAATAAATACTGTTACCACATGGTGTGTTGGTAATGTCTAGCAGGAAACATGGAAAATATTGTAACACTGAATTCGCACGAATGCGTTGCGTTGTCATTTTCGTGTAATTTTATAGACTCGGTTAAGCTTTGTTTGCCTGACGCGGAGGAATATTCTGGAAGTACAACTTAAGCAGGGCTTTAGAAAAGTTGGAAGTAACCGTGAATGAACTATGTATGTGCAGCGCAAACTCCTACTACCCATATTTACACACACTTACCTGAATTCTAAGATCTGATATGTTGCCATTTCTCGTTCGGTAAAGAGGATGGAAAAATAATTCATCTTTATTTAATTTTGCAATCAACACAAGTTATTTTTAATTGTTCAAAAAAGAAAGAACACATTGTCACTAACCGTACATCTCAGTCGCTCCTTCGCCTGTAACTTAATATTTTATTAGTGCAGTCTAAATGTACACATAAACCAGGATACATTTTAGATTATAAGGGTGACCTTACTTCCCGATAATATAAGTTTGGTTAAAAAAATTAATTGAAACCTGGTAAACACAAATTTCACTAATTACATCCTCAAATTTATTACAACAATGATTTCACCATAATATAAAGAAAGAAAATATGTGATAATCATTTATCATATTAAATACGTTGAATTCCTACTATAAGCAGATATTCTCCTAATTACATATCATTAACATAGTGAGTGTGAAACACCGTAACATTTATATTACTTCCGCGTTCAGAGCATCAATCGAAAAGTATTAAAGTCATAATTTTCATGAAATTGTGCTTACTCGCCAAAATGATGTAGACTATTTACTCTTTTGCATGCCGTATCTTACTTAGTGTCAGGAAATATTAGAGTGAACCTTCAACGCATTTTTAGTCACTCAGATCTGTCCCTACATTGAACCAACTGTAGTTCAAATAGCTGCGTCTTGCTGTTGCCACATACAACCTCGTACTTAGAAATACACGTCCAACCGAATACCTGCCGTTGCTGCAATCTTTACTTCGACCTTTTCTACTGTAGATTGCTGGCCTCTGTCATCAGACAATGCATTAGTAACAAATTGCTCTTCACGGCCCATATATTTTGCACATTACTAAAACATATACTTGGCCGTATTTAACTAGATGTGCGTGCCTTATTTGTCCCTCTATCTTTGCATCTTAATCTTTTGTGATTTTATTTTCATGTGTATGAAGAGAATACACATTGTAAATCATAGTACCTATATCTAATCCTGTTACAGAGTCTAGCACTATTACACGGAATTGTCTGAGTGACTGTGACGTTAAGGGTCCTCCAGTGCAAGTAGTGATATTAGGTAGTATGTCACTACTGTACATGGTAAGAATCGCCCCAGATAAATTTTGGCAAGCCATCAAGTCAAACTAGACGTGTCTTTTGAAACAAAAAAATAATGGTTAACAAACAAAATAATACCTATTAAGGAAATTTAATGTACCAGAAACTATAATATATACATATATGTTAATATATAAGTCGGTTTATCGTGTGCCATCTTGTAATATTTGTAAGGCGTTCGCAAGACTACTGAGTAAGGAAGAATCATGAAGAGGAATTGTGATCTTGGCTGCAGTATACACAGTAGGTAGGTTGGCTTAACTTCTCGTCGACAGCGAGGTCATTAGAGGCGGAGAAAGTTATTCACGGAATAGGGATTGGAAGGAATGGGTAGGAATCCGTCATGGGTAGGGTTTTTCTACTAAGGTTGGGAAGCTCAATGCTTTTAGTTTGGGAAATAATATTTTTCGCCACTAGGTAAGCGCTATTGTCATATGTCGACCTTTTTTTTGTATTTACTGCTTTAAAAACAAATTAATATCATTAATAACAAATCAATTATAAAATAACTACTTAAATACGTGTCATCTTTCTCTTCTATTATTCATGTAGCTTAAAATGTTAATTTACTGTGACCTCTTTGAAACATTAGCTCTTATCAAGCGGCGACAAATGTTCCCTATGGCAAACTTTTCCTAATCTGAGTATAATTAACCTTAGCCATGTCCTTTGTTAATGAATCATACATTCATTCACCTGGAGTGATTTCGAGAAATCATGGAAAACCGAAATCAGGATGGAGGGACCGGGATTTGAACCCGGGTTCTCCCGAATACGAGTCAAAAGTTTAACCACTGCAACACCTCGCTTAGTCTATTCGGTCCTCAGCACAACATCTCTCACACCAAACTAGCCATCACGTGAAATATCTACCACGAATAAGTCATGAGGACAGCAACCATTATCGTCTGGTTGTCCTCTCTCTACTCCGGATGTTGTGAAGACCAAGAGGCGACTCTACAAAACAATCAATGAATATTTAATAAGCATTTAGTTTCGTCAGATGCCATTGGACAGCAGTGATCAGCCTCACTGATGACAGTTGTACTGCTTCATCAGTCTTCTGTAGCAACACAGCACTGGGAAGACAATAATAACACACGCCACGAGGTTGCGGCAAATCCCAGAAGGACCTATTATGTTTGAGCGTTATAGCTGTTTAACTGTTTCCCACATTTACAGTGATCAGTTTTCACTTAATGACGGTAATCATTCCTACAGTTGAAACAATTTCCACACAAAGATTCTTTATGGCAATATTCCTGAAAAAAAAAATCACTTTAAAAGAACTCTTGATCAACGAGGACTACACCAAAACTTGTCGAACTATCTAAGACGCTCGCTCCCAGAACAGAGGAGATTTGGCGTGAACAATAAAAGTTGCGGGTGTATCAGTGATTAGTGCTTTAACTAAGTAATAATGGTTTATTAAGTGCTAGTTGTGTTGTGGGAAGTGTCGCTCACTATCCAAAGGGACAGTTGTTTACACAACAACATCCCTAATTAATACATTTTATTTCTGTACAGTCTTTGCAAATAGTATCAGCATATTTAATATTCCATCTTAACCAAATACAATTCACACTACTTGTAAGAGCATTCGTAGGCGAATTTTTTGAGACATATTATTACCTATTTACGTATGGAACAGTATGTTTTAATCTTAAAAATAATTCTTTAAAGATACATCATTTACTGACACATTCCACCCTCAGGTAGTTGGCATTCCTGAGTACGTACCATACAAGATTTCTCTTATAAACAACGGTGTTACTAACAAATTCCGTTATTGTGTTCTTTTTACAGCAAACCAAATCATCTGAGTTATTTTCCACATTTTCTTAAGAGCTTTTCATATATCAGTTGCATCCGAGACCGACTCATAATGAAGTCGAACATGACTAACACTAAATAGTGCTCGTCTCGCTGGCTGCTGTATAATTGAACCTCTACTGTTTGGTAATAGAGAATGTCACAGTATTATAGCTGGTAAGTGAGGAACTTTGCTTAAGCAACACGCCCCTGCACATGTATTAAACACTTTGTAAACTTAAGCTTATTTAATTCCATGTTCATACCTCAAATATTCCTTCAGATATGCGAAGTGCAATAAGGGCGTAGAGATGAATGCGAGCTACAACTGGCGTAAGCAATGTCGTGAGTGATGTCAAGAGGACACCATAACCATATACATTGGCACCACCATACTTTACAGCCAGGACTCCTCCGGCTATATTCGTTAAGACGTAGCCGTAGTAGAAAGCACTGAGCAGGAAACCACGTGTCTTCGTATCCCAGTCGAAGTCTTGAACCTGTTCCATTAGTCCATGTGAAATGCTTAATGCAATAAAGTATACGTTAAGAAAATATATACAGACTTACTTAATTTATTACAAAACGTGTACACTCTGTAAAAATTTTATAAATTATTGTAGGGGCATATCTATAAACACATTTATTTCAGGGAGTTACCTTCACTATAACACGTATGTATTTATATTAGAATTTCAAATGTATTAATAAAATTGAAATTGTATTGTAATGCGTACATTTACATAATTATGATATTAGTTTTTTCTGTTTGTTGTACAGGAAAAACAATATATTCCCTGATATTTGAAATTATAAATGTATATGTTAACATTTAATATATATATATATATGATGTATTTAAACTGCGTTAATAAATATTGGGGGCAAAATATTTTATCTGATATATATTTAGTAGATTTTTTAAATTATGTTTGTTAAGCACAATCCATTATAAAAAAATAATTCATAAAATTAAATGCAAACAAATAATTCTCGAAAAAGATTTAAATCACTGATAAATGCTTACANGATGTATTTAAACTGCGTTAATAAATATTGGGGGCAAAATATTTTATCTGATATATATTTAGTAGATTTTTTAAATTATGTTTGTTAAGCACAATCCATGATAAAAAAATAATTCATAAAATTAAATGCAAACAAATAATTCTCGAAAAAGATTTAAATCACTGATAAATGCTTACAACCGTTGTTATGGGATAAGCAACTCTGAAAGAGCCAGCAGAAATATATGTGTTCTATAGCCGAGTTCTTAACTTAACATTCGACAAAATATACAATTTATGAGGCTTAATGACAAAACTGTATCGGTCTTTCAAGAGCTCAGCCAAAATTCTGAAACACATTTGATGTGGGAGCTTTACAGCCACTGAGTACGCGAGACGTATATGTAAAAGACCAAGCAACATGACTCTTTGAATAATAAATGAGCGCAGTCACTTGCTGAGTAAATACACTGTACTTACTTGTACTTTTGTTCCGTTCTCGTTGGTTATTGTATAGTTTTCAGTCATCGGGAACACTGCGACAGTCATGTTTGAACGTAATACCGCTTTAACAAAGAATCCAAGGAACATGATAGTTACAACAACATTTCTTCTTCGTCTCCAGATTTTCCATCTTGACCCGAGACCATCGTCGAATATTTTATCTTTGCTAGAAAAAAAATACGAGTTTTATTATTTCAAATATTAACACAGGATAGTGATCCTTCATTACCAAGTAATATTAGTTAACTAAATGATTTCAGCTCTATATCACTTAACACTTAGCTAATTTGTAGCGTAAGGCGTGGATATCTGGATAATTCAACATACGATCCCAAATAACAAAAAAAACATGTGTGCATGTAGTACTTATGTACGCGCGTTAGAAGTTGTATTTCTTTGTCGTGACTAAATTAAAATTTTAAATATTTATGCAAATATATTATGTGAGTTGTAAAACAATAAAAATGACCGAAGAAAGACATTAAAAACAAATAATAAAGATTTGATATAAGAACATAATCTAATATTTACAAATATTAACCTTAAATATTTGAAAAAACTTTTAAAATTTTACCATACAAATTTTGTTACTAATAGTTTTTTCACGGCACAATGTAAGTAAAATCAATTTATTAGATATATATATACACAATTAAATAACTCATATAAATGAATTTTTTTCCAATTTAGTTATTACATGAACTGATTATATGTCGGTTTAAAATATTACCACGTGCTATGTTGTGTACCTTGCGTTTGTATATAGCTAGACGATACGCCCATGCGCCTTGGGTCATACCCCTACCACGTTCACTGTCGAATTTCGTTACACTGTGCGCGCGCAACTTCCTATGCACACTTAACTTTTACCCACAACAAGCCAAAAGAAGTATAGCTTCAAAAAAGTTGATGTAGTACTCAACATTCTTCCAAGCACAAAAAAGTATATTGTTTTGTTCTCTCTATAATAAATAATTTTAAGTTAATGAAATTCTAATAATGAAATCGAGCTATCAGAATTACCCGTCACATTGAAAGTTAAGAAATTTCGAGGAGCTATTTGGTTAAGATGGTGGGGTAAATAGAAGAGCGGTGAATAATTTATTCTATATTTGAAACAAGTGTAGTATTAAACTATTTTGTACAGGTCAACAGTAAAAATATTAAATGTGAAATTTTAAAAGAATTACTATTAACAGCTTATTAAAAAACCATATTAATTCTTTATAGGTATTGTTCTTCGTTCTCTTCACCACAAAATTAGTTTACAAGCATTTACCGCAGATGAATTGCTTCCTTCCTTCAGCTCCAGCGCACTTATAATGGCACCATACATCACAGTTCTGGCAGTGAATACAATCACTGACTAGGGTAGATGGCTTCTTCACAATATGAGGACAGTGCAGTTGAACGTTTTATCTTTTCAACTTTTGTGACGGAGCAGTTATTCTTGCTGTAGCTAGATTGAGGTTGTTTCCCTCTTATTTCTGAGACTTTCTTTGCCTTGACAACTTCTACATTCTGTGGTGAAGTGCTCTGGTAAGCTCTTGGCTATTTTCAAGCTCTTCTTTTGATTACATTCTTCTCAGGACTGTGAATAACGTCTCCAACTTGTGTTTCCGCAGTGACGCAGGCAGAGGCCAGAGAAGTGTTTGGCATAGTCTGTTGACCTAGAATTCTTTCTTCGTTCTGCACGTCGTTAGATGTTGTCATTGGCAGTGGAATGTGAATATTCCTGTGCAGGCAAACTCATCAGCTGCTCGTCCAACAGCTGCTGCTTAGTTTCCGTACAGAGAATGAGACCTGCGTCACCGCGTGTAGCGTCAGGCTTCCTCTAATTAAGACTTTGAGCCTGCAAAACACAAGACACAGTCTCTAGGCGCCATTTTGTTCTCTTCCCAAGAATGTGCTACCTCAATGTGACATTTCAAGGCATAAGAATATGATGCTATACGAAGTTATTTCTGAGTCAGGCCAAATTCACGGCATTCAAATGAATAAGACGATCAGCAAGGGACTTGTTAATTTCGCATGTGAAAACCGAAGGATGGCCTAAAAATATTCACTTCCTTGGCCCAGGTGCTACATCGTGCTAGCCATTAAGCTCATTTTTTTTGTCTGAACGATTGAATACAATGTAGTTTATGGTACAAAGATTAATTAAATTGGTAATAGCAAATACCTATCGCCCTTTAAATCAGACATTACTGCCATTCCAGTGTTTCATTCTCCCACTGCAGCCGTAGGTTATTCCTTTTATAATGTCTTACCATCTGAATTTAAAAACCGAGATATTATTTCCAGTAAGTGAGGACCATACATACAAAACTCTGATGTATCAGAATAGCCCCTCGAATTTCTGTCTTAATAGCCCCGCAAGACACGAAGTAACGTGCCTGGACGTAGTTCTTATTCCAAACAATAGAAAGCGCTGTAATGCAGGTTGAGGAGCAGCAAGAAACTGAGGATGCGTCCGTCATATAGAGTAATGCGATAGTAGACATACGGAAACTCTTAAAGCTCACGTTCTGACACTAAACAATTACATGCCATGCTGATTACTTACCTTCAATAAGAAAAAATATTTACCTTTCTTCGGGACATCTGCACTTAAGCAAATCAAACCGCACACGTATAGCAACACTCAAACTTCCACTCTGTCGCATGGAAAACAACATGGCGTCTTTTGTTTCCACGCAGCATGCGCAAAACTTTAGCATTATCCAAAAAACCCGCTATCTGAATTACCCCGATGTACCCTTGTCCGAACGCATATAATCTTACTAGGTTACATATAGTATTAGAGAAAGTTCAACAAAGGATTTTACTTACTTCTCAATAAATGTCTCAATTTCAGCACATGAAGATTCATTCTCAATGACGCCTTTACAATTATCTTGCTGCAGACGGTTCATTTCTGGTAAAGTAGTTTTGATATTGAATCTTGTAAAGTGCGAAAATGCCCACAAAATCTGAAATTCACATATATCAGACATGATCACTGCTGCCTAAACAAGTGTAGATTGAAATAAAATAGTTATGAATGGATAAATAATAACACATTACATGTCCTTTATTATTCTGTAGACCCGGCAAGAAAGAGCACATTATTTAGATGTACTCCCATACTACTCGAGAGTAGTATGCATAATTGATATGTATGTGTTCGAGTCACCTGAGATTGCACTCTCACTTAAACGTAAGCTTCTTGGGTAATACTGAGCAGGCAACTGAAAATTTAGTAAAGTATCTGCGTACCAAATAATTAAAATAGATAGTATTTTATGCAAAGGTACATCTAGACTTGACAACACACAGCTATGCATACTGCCCTCTGCGCTGTATCCAGGAATGCCGGCCGAAATATACAACACATTTAAGGCGTGAATTTATATTAACGCACTTCCTGAATAACGAAATACTCAAAATATTATTTGTTTATAATGTGTTTACACGATGGTAATAGCTTTATATACAGTCATAAAATAATTTCTGTGTTACGATAAACTCGTGTGTGAAGTTTCATTGTAACCTTTTTTTTGTAAATAAGTATTTACGAGATGTGATCAGGCCTTAGCAGAGCGGCCTGCCTGATCACACCTTCACATATTTATCCAGGACACTGGCCGTGATGACTGACATTAGTTATGTAATCGCAAAACACAGAATCCCCTCCACAGGCCAGTAAACAGGAACAACGCAGACGATATAGAGCAGTGTATCCCGTGGGCGGTGTCTTTTGTCGTCGGGCCATTGGAACGAAGACCACTGAAGATGGGTGTGTCCGGGCGTCGACTTCCGCTATCTTAATAAGCCTCCAGAATCATGAACAAGGTGGGGACTCTCCAATTAGACTGTACTCTGAATGTAGCTAGTTATACCTTTATAATTAATATAAATTTATATTTTGGGATATTTGTATAGTTCTCCCGCGCATATTCAATCACGTTTATATTAAAATAATATTGTACAACCTTAATATTAAATAAACCCCTTCTGTATATTGTTCATTTAATAACTCTTATTAATAACTTGCTACGCCCCCATAGCTTCTATAAAGTATGACATAATTGTAATCCTAATCTTAACAAATGGTGGAGGCTTGGTTCCTTCCTAACCTCTCGCTGCCTGGCATCTGCTACTCTACCATCCCCTCCCCCCTACATTTCAATAATGTCCCCACCCGCCCACTCTAGTTTTCGTAGTAATTATAGAAACGTTTATCATAACAAAATTTCAGCCACATCCACTTTGACATTACAATCCTTATCTTACAAGAAGAAATTCACTTTTAGTAATGTCATAGGATTTACATGTCGTAATTAATTATTTTAGATAGAAATGTAAGTCATTTTAATTTAGGAAACCAATAGTATATACTTGATTATCAAATACAATTTCATCTAAAATAAGTTCGGAATTTTCCGCAATTCCCTAACCAAATATTTACAATTATAATTATAAGCAATTAACCTGACCCGTCTTAATCTATTATTCTCAGTTAAGAAGAAAAATCGTTTGTGTGCGCTGAATGAAGTTACTTGAAACTATTACCATGAAAGTGATACATAATGCCGAACCCATTTCAATAACGTACACTTTCAAATCAAGCTTGTTTCATAACATTTTAATATTGCGTCATATTGTAGTAAGATACTGCTGTGCGCAATGATGGGAATATAATTTTACGATGCTTAATCAATATTCAACATAATTTTTAGATATGTTCCCTGACATGTGTACACATAAGATGTGGCAGTAGAAGTAATAATATGAGTTTGTGCAAGGATATGGGGATCGGAGTGTAGGAGCTGTTCTTGCTGTCATTCCGGTTGCCGGCGGCCATTTTCACTCAAATTTTTTCTTTCCTCTCCAAAAATATACCATTATCTCCTTAAAATGGACTTAATTTCCTTCCAAATTTCCCTTTCTTCCTCACAATTTCCCATTTATTACTCAAAAAGCATTTCTTCCCCGCTGCTGGAAAATTACACGTAATCAGTGTTGCTATTGTGGAAAGTGCTTCAGCAAAAACTGTCATTTTCGGCGACAAGTTGGCGACATGAGATAACCGTCTGTACGAAGAGTCCTTCTCGCGCGATGGAGTAATTCGACAATAGGAAAATGCAGTTTATGCAAGGTGATATATTCCGGAACCACATCAAGAACTGCAAGTATGCGTCTTTTGAGAGCCAGAAAGTGATGTCAATACCCCTGCTGCATCTATGGGTAGCGATTCCATAGATGATTATGACAAGACAATAAATGCTAATGATGGAATGAGAGGCCTACGTGTATTGATAGAGTCAGTATGTGTGGAATGTTCACTTGCAAGACTTTCGCGTGAAGTAAACAAACATAAAAATAAACAGTTGTTCCTCTTAATGCTGGTGATAATGCTGCGACTCCTACAAAGAAAAGCAAACTTGATTTTGAGAATGAAAAACGAAGTAAAGACGACCATAAAGAGAGCATATATGAAAATAAACGTGAAGACAGGTCTAGCGATGAAGGCAATGGCGATTCTCTCAATGCACTGGCACAGCGCTCGACTACTTTTGCTGCAACAAGCGACATATGAAGAAGGCAGAAGATGTTGAGAATACTGGCTACCTATTTCCCGAAGACTCTAATGAAGTTATTGATAAACTCAGACATTTTATTGATCGGCAAAAAACACGGGGATCTCTCACTCATTGTTGATATATCTTCAATCACTAGCGAAGTAAAGGTGGGATGGTTATATCGTATTATGTGATGAACTGCTTTCTTCTGAAATTGTAATTACAAAATAATAATTGCTTTTAATAATAATTGTGTTATAATATATTTGGCTGTATCCATTCATCCCTCATAATGTGAAAGCATATCAATGAGCACTCGTTTACTGAAGGACAGATCTACTCTCAGATTATTAATAAAGTATTTAAGCCTAAAAAATCACAGATAGTGGGCTGAATACAAAATTTTAATGCAGTCGTCAAGTGCAACTGTGGGGAGACAGTTGGCAAATAAATGTTTTTTTTTTGTTAAATATGTACGGACAGGGGACAGACGACACAACATGGACTGATTGATGATTGATCGAAATATTGGACGAAATATTGATGGGAAGATTGGAGCATTGAGGGAAAGATTCTAAGATTGATATAAATATTGCCAGAGTTACCGAAAGACTGATGAAAAGATTGAAAGGTAGGACGAAATATTGTAAGATTGATGAAAATATTGCGAAAGATTGATGGAAAGTTTGCGAAATATTTGTGGAAAGACTGCTGTAGAGGAGAATTATGAAAGTTTGTGAAATATTACGAAAGAATGGGGGAAGATTGACGGAATAATTGTACGAAAGGTTTATTGTAATATTGGAACATTGAGGGTAAGAATGGATGATTGAAGAAAATGTGTGATCCTCCTTTAACATGAAGGATATTCTAAGCATTTTGTGGTTCCATATATGTCTCTTAGACCATTAATTATAAATAATATTTTAACTATTAATTTAAAAAACTACAGCTATCGTATTTTGTCCAAATATATAAATATGAAATCCCACCACCCATGCTCCACCATACAGTAAATTCCTGGCTACGCCCCTGTTTAAATAATTTGCTTTTTTTTAATGAGTGGTCGTAAATATCCGTCAAATATCAGTACATTATTTTCCAATCATAAGCAGTGCCGTTGCTTATAGAATGTTCCATACATTAACAGTACTCGTACTTAGAAACCTAAATAAATGCAGTCTTCGGAGGAGAGAAACAATCTTCATACTTTTGGATGCACCACAAAGCGCCTACATAAAAGTTATACATTTGGTTGCATTTGTACCCCTGCCCTCATGTGAGTTGTTCCATCCGCCATTTGCAATTTTCTGTTTGCACTTTAGGTAACATTTAGGTATGAACTGATGTGTTCTTTCTTCTCTTCTACTATAGAAACATGTATGTCTTCAGTAGAGCCTGTGGGTATAACATAAGGTAGCAGAAATTGGGAATCGTGTAGTGCCGGCTTAAACGACTCACGCCTCTCGCAGAATTTAGGCACCGCAAACTTCATAAAAACTTTTTTAACTATCAGAAGATGTACTGTTTCGAAAATACGATACACTTCATACTGCTAGTTTCTTACTAACATATTTGTATTAACTCTGTTAAGTGGCAGGGGAATGCTAGTAAAGAGGAGAAAATACCCACGACGAACAAATCGAAACCAATTTCTTGTATTAATTAACACTCCTCGTTATGAATATGAACATATATGTTATAAAATATATTTCGTTCGTATAGTATAACCGTGCAAACAAAACGAGTGGTCGCTAACGAAAAAAGTATTAATTCATTAAAAAAACAGAGGTAAAGTGAACATAAATTCTTTTAGGAAAAATTAGATGCCACAAAGGTAACACACAAGGATCCCCTACTGTCACAAATAATTCAAATTGTTACATATTGTTCGTAAATCATTATCGTTATCCATTAGTTGGCTAGGAGACTACACACAATCCGGACTACATGAAATAATTTTAACACATACAATATATTTACAAATAGTATTTGTTCTTCTTGGTAATAACTGTACACTATGAATAGAGAAATTATTTGATTTTACTGCATTTAAATACAACTGCACACTTTTATTTAGCGGGAGCTGCAAAGTCTGAAGTAAAACTGGATTTGCAATAAAAAATTTAAGCGTTAAGTAATGTGTTACGATGTGTGAAGAAGAAATCTAACTTTGTTACCTTATTTATTGGTTTCCAATTCAACTTAGCAAGTCGTGCTTGTTGTTGGGATTTCCTTAGGCGTTGAAATTAATAGTTCTATTTGATATCTTAAGTGAAACTTGTGAGGCGACGAACACTCAGAACACAGCAGACGGTGTTGTTGGAGGGACGCGGTTATTTACAGTAATGTAAGTATAAACAATATTAAAACGTCGTGTGTGTGCGCATGCTAACGATTATATTTGTTCACAAAAATAAGCTTCTCTGATAGCAAATGTTGGCGTTAAAGTATGATGTGCTTAAAAATGGTTGTGATATACAATGTTAGGTGCCTGTTACGATTGGCTAGAATTAACAATTAAACCAATAATGAAAACTGCTAATACAGAAGACGTTTTCCCGTGTTACTGATAAGCGTTTACTGTATATTTCTTAATGTATAATTTATTTATTGTAAACTTAACTATTAGCGATTGGCACCGAGTTATTGCATCCAACCGATGTTTAGTGTGGAAATAGTTATATTTTGTAATGTAGTCTTGAGTAGAATATTGTGGCCTCTTTTTTTTTTTGTTTTGTCTTCTTTCAATGCGTTAGTTAATGTTAACATTACTGATAATAATTCCAGTGTAAACGTTTTTCGCACTGTTATAAGTTCGAGGTTTCAGTGTAGAATATGAAATGGTGTACTGCGTTACACTCGTATAACTGTTAACATACAGAGCTACCAGCTCCTCAGACAATAACCACTAATGCACATCATTATTGCAAACATGGATCTTACAAAGACGACCATTGTATTGTCGCTTTAAAACAGTCATGTGTTAGAGTTGATCCTGATACGTGATCATCAATGTCCTTGTCACGCAGTGTGGGTAAGGTTTTCTGCTTAATGAGATGCACTCTCATACAGCGTTCGCATTCGTCTAAGTACGTAAATGTTATTAATGTCCCGGGAAATGATACACGCACATATATGGGGAAATGAATGTGTATACGTCTCTCACCCTTACAACCCATAGGCTACTATTTGGAAAAGCGATTTATATGTAGTTGATAATTGTAATTCCTAATATTACGTTTTATAAAGACTGGAATAGGGCATTAACTTTTGAAAAAAGTCCCTGAGAAAAGTTCTTAACAATGTATCCTTTAATTATCTATAAAAGCCGGGATAAACATAACCAGTTTTCTTCGTGATTTGTTATAAACCGGGCGTGCCAATGAATTTATAGTTAATATGCAGGGCAGTAAGAACACTGGCAATTTTTCACAAGGCACGGAATGGATGAGTGTAACAGTTAAATTTTAAATTGAAAATGAATTCTGATTTTTATTATTAGTAATGTTAAAATAAAATTTACCTCTAGTTTTTATTAGTTTTAATAATACAATCGATAAAAATGGATTTACTGCATCAAATACATATGCATTCCTTTCTTGACAAAATTTCTATAATTGATTAATAGTAACACTTTCATTATCATATGCTTTTCAGCTACAGCTCTTAATGAGTTGATAATTTTAAATATTTGCGCCTACGTTCCAGCACGAATTCAGTACTTGATATCCGTCGAAATGCTTCTTCACAATCTTATCAGTTGGCTAGTTGCTGTAACGGATGCAATCAAGTATGCCTGTCTGAATGTATCATGTATCGAGCTGAGTGGAGTACGCTTTTATACAAAAGTTAGTTTTGGTTACTTCCCTAATAACACTTGAATCAACCAATTTAACGTGCTGATTATTTGTACAAACATTCACCTTTGTAAAAGATCACAACTCTAAACTGTAAAAACTGAGTCATATTGTAGACTTCGTGCGTCTAGCATATATTTCTCGACTAGTGAACAATCATGATCTGTCAATTACCTTTCACATAAGAACGGAATGGAAACGCTACTATGATGTATGATATCATTCATGATTAATATCATTTTCGTAATTGTAAATGGTAACTGTAGTACTCGTATTTTATCATGGACACCTAAACTTTAGTAATTAAATTAATTAAAATTAAACACAAAGACATTTAAATATTTACAGTTATTCATTTCGCATATGAAAATAAAACCAATTTGTAATTGATATCGCTGCAAAATTCAGCATTGACAAATTCTACGACAGAAACGCAACACATTCCATGGTCGCTACTAGTAAACATTGAGTTGGGTATTCACAGCTGCAGCGAAAACTGCTAACTCACATGTGACAGGCTCGCCTTTACCAGAACGTGAACTCTAGAATGAGCCGAGGCCAGGGTGACGACCTACTTTTGCCGGCTGCAGAACTGGCAACACCGCACGGGTGACGAAGTATTCTGACTGCTGCGTCGTCTGCTGCCTGCTAACTCCCAAGCGAGAACACTAGTGCTCCTCTGAATCATCCCAAGAACTAACACAAAAAACTGGTCAGGCTTTTCCTTATCCCATGGCCACTCTAATGTATGTCTTTACTAAATGATGCGTTCCACCCCACCAGATAAACAATCAAACACATACACCTATGAACCTCTCCCCACCTCCCTCACGAACTTCTTTGTATCTTTGTATCACAAAAAGTGCCCGTCAGGTTTTAAAAAATAATAATGTCACAGAACTCGCCGCTTAATAATATGTTATGGTATTGGTATAAATGAATATATTCCCGTTTAAATAACGAAAGTTGTTATCGACATCTCATTACCTAATACATCTCAGAACAGATATACATGTGTGTATGGTGTTTATGAGCTCTGTAGTGCTATTTAAGAATTTTAAATACAAATTTTGATAACTGCAGTGGTTGGGACGATATTTGTGGCGAACGTCTTTGCTGGATTATGCTATATATTATAGTCCCCAGAAGCAATACACGTGTGACCAACGGTTGGCATTTGGTTGAAAATATTCCCTAATATTGGGCTGGAGCAAAAGGTTCACACAAATATTAAACTTACAAAATTTGCCAACAAAACTTTCTAGCTCCACATTTCCGTCAGATATATCAAATACCCCGAAAATTACTTTATACAGTCAGAAAATGAAATGTATCTCAAGTAGGATGTTTTTTATAAATTTGGAAATTGTTATTTTATTATTGGCTAAAATTTGGTAAACATACTGTTGGTATTTGGCATCAATTTTCATGTTGGGCCAATGTGCCTACACTTTACAGCAAAAATAGAGAGAAATGGCCCGCAAAAAAAAAAAGGCCTTCATTTGAGTTTTATATATTACGTACATTTTCCAAAAATTCTTTTAAATACTTTTGGTTTTTTGTTGTGTTGGGAAAAAGGTTGCAAATGCAACAGTTGGTTATTGTTATTTATTGTTTAGTTTAGCATACATTTAATTGGCATAACATATTTTTGAAATAAATAAAGTTTAATTTTATGTATTTGCTTGAAAATAAACTTCTTTGTTTAATATAAACACTTCTCTTTTAATTTTAAATTAATTTCGTTAGTGATGAGTTGGTTACGTTTTCGAAAGCATACCGTTGGCAATATCTATTTGTATTATTTGGGCCAACTTTTTTAACCCAAAAATTTCACAAAAAAATAGGTCACTTCATTTTGAGAAAATAATCTAATTTTCTGTAGGTTGCATTTGAAAAAAAATGGTTAAATATAATTTTTTTTAAAAACTTTGTCGAGTAAATTACTGATACAATATTTTAATCATAGAGTTTGGATTTTGTACTATACTTTACAGTACTGCATTTGGTACTGATTGGTTCTGATTGACATATCAATTCCCAGTCTCAATATTGGTCCTAGAAACATGACATTTGGAGGAAACATACATTATATATTGTAGGCATGCAATAAGGATATAATTTTTAAATTCCAATATCGAAGTTTCGCTAAAAGGTTGGTGGGAGGGGGTTCAATTGTGTATAAAGGGAAGAATATTATATGGTGCTATCAGCGCTTTACTTCGTGAAAGAATTGTAAAAATAAATGTTTTACAGTTTCTAAGAAACAAATCCATATTAAAACGGTTATACATATTAAACAAAAACTTCATTTAACTAATCAAAGTGATAAATAAATAAGTTACAAAAGACATAATCTATATACTAAGAACCCACTCATACGTAAAACCAAATTATTATGTTAGTACCGCAATTTATCAATATTGAATACAATTTAGATAGATGATGCAATTTACATTTTAAATAACGTAATCGTTAAACATATTTTTGTTTCACCGAGATCTAGCTAAAGATTTACGTATGCACCAACGAGTTACATATTTCGGTTATGAATTTGTAATTTTGTGCGGATTCATTTTGCTGTTAATTAATCCGATTCCTTTTTGTTTGTAATTACAAAATTTTCTTATTGAGAAAAATATTAAATTAAAGATAAACAGGCAAATAGTGCGACAAATCACTGAGAAGATTATTGGGGACTGATCTGGCCTACTTATGTCCGTTTTTTTATTCGGGACACAAGAAATAGCAATTGGCGTGCCTGACCAAATTATCAATGTTCTCATTAATAACTGAAATAAATTTCCAGATATTACACGATAACAGCGGGGTCTCCCATAACATAGGCTTATAGGTATTAAAGTAATAAAAAAAAACTAATAATTAAACTCATGTTTAACAGGTAGCGTATCTTCAAAATTAAGAAAGATATCCTTGTGGTTGTCAGATATTACGGTGGTCCAACTGAAGTTTTCAGACGATATAAGATGAAACTGTTTGTGGGAATTTTTATTTCAACTGAAAATTAAATACTTAGATTAGAATACTGAATTTCCATCATCATGTCACGCAATTTCGAATAAAGAAGACAGTTTAAAATATTGAAAAATTATAGGTGTACAAACATGAAATGTATTAAGTTTGTAATGTGAACGGATATTACTTCGCTACCGCAGTTAATGAAGCCGTGCAGTTATTTATCAATTTTAATTAGTTTTCTATTATATGTATATTATAAATGTGCATCAATAATGAATTTTGATGCTTTCTAAATCCCATATAATGAAACTTGACAATAACGTGCCGAAGCGCAGCAAACATCTTATTTCTGCATCGCTAACATAAAAAAACTAAACTGGCATTCAGATACTGATTGTACCTTTATGAGTAACACGAAAGTTATGATGAGACTTTAAAAGAAGAAAAACCCTCATGTTTTCATATAACAGAAGAACGTTTATCCATATTAACGCCTGGTTTCTAACTTGAACGAATTCTAAGTAAAAGTTGCCAATTTCAAAACGAATTTAAAATTATTCATTTCTTTGAACATGCTTATGTGAAACACAGATATGCATGCCATGCAATGTGCTGGTATGAACAGCGTCATCATCCTTCTGAATCATCATAAATGACAGGAATTGTAAAAGCAAATAGAAAGACTCACCTAACACTTTTTAGCGATGTTACAAGTTTTCAAGTCCTTTCTTCGTCCGTATCCCTAGTCCGAATAATAGCTACTAACCACACCTAACTTTTGCCAACGAAACGAAATGGTCTTATCAGCAATAATTTTATCCTGTGCAAGGACATGCCTTGACGTGTTTACGTTCTGCTGAGCTACCACCGCTTTGGGTTTTTATCTATTGCAATATCTCCTGTTACCTAAGTTTCCCGGCCGACTTACACAGCGTTACTTAACGGGCACTACGCAAAACAGAAACTGCAACTTTTTCACTGCCTGTGCCATGGGAGATTTATAACATTATAACTTCCACTTTGAGTTAACAAGTGAAATATCATAACATTGGTGAATATTTTTAAATCACTGTAACGGTTTTTCATCCGCTTAACCAGTACAAAATGACGTATACCAGACTTGTTTGTTTATACGGAAACAATTTAATAGCATAAAACAAGCAAGATAAGGTTGCTGATTAGTCACAAAAATTAACGAAATAATATTAGACGTTGACATTGGCCAGAAATGTTGGTTCACTCTACTAACACAGGCTGCTTTCTTCCCAGTATTCATAGCAGATTTACAACCGCCAGGAAGTGTGGCTGTGTTGGTGGGCATTGGCTAGTTATGTGCCTGTGCTGTGATTTACTAGCTAGCATTGTGAGATAGGGCACATTATTAATAATGTGCCATGTGGGTAGAGCAGCCGCGTTTTCTTATTAGGATCGCCTAATGCTCCGTGTTGTACGAGATATACCGTACCCTAGGGCCGTGAAGAGATATATATTATCTCACACTTCTTCCAAAACAAACTGAGTATTACTAAACACAGTGTCAGTAATTTACCACTTCCACGATCACAGCTACGTTTGCTCTGATGCTGTAACCCAATTACAATAGCTAGTTACAAGTGAAACTGACAAGTGGCACTCGTTAACCAGTTAGTTTGCCGAGATGTGTACAGTTATTTCCCCTTCCAGTGTGTGTTTGTGTAGTCTGTTCGAAAGCATATTGCAACTGAAATTAAAATCACACTGAATTATAACTATAGAAGCAACTAATATGTTGTTGTTGTACCTATTCACAAAAGGTTGGCTGATGTATAGTTGTAATATTTGCGCACAGTATCGTGAGAATTTACACTCTAAACGTGAAACAGTGAGAAATGAGCTAAATCAGAGGTAAAAGTGAAAATTGAGCGACTGATAATAAGTTCCAGATAAAAAATTAATAGGGTTGCTGAATTTCAACTATTTTTTGTGATTCCCACTGAATGCCAAGCATTCCACTGCTATAAGTCACTTATGCTCAGTAAATGTTTTTGATTTGCCGGTCGGCAGTAGATAATCAACTGACTTTCAGTGAATGTTGTTTCACTGATTGATATTACTGATCCGGGCTTAGAGTATATGTTCTGAGACAATGCATGTTTTTAATGGGATCTGTTTTGCTTGGTGGCTCGCTTGCTTCGGCTCGACTAGGACGAGCTCGGCAATCTTCGGCTCGACTCACATGAGCTCGGCAATATTCGGCTATTACTCTGGAGGTGCTCGGAAGCCTCCGACTACGGATTGCCTAATTTTCTCAGCAGTTACGACCACTAACCCTTCAAGCATACAGGTCCGTTTATACTAACCGGCGACCATATTTGTTTTGTAATCATAGGGTATGTCTAATCCAAATTTTGATTTTATTTTCTAAATTGACAAATGTTTTTGTTAGTAAAAATTTTAATTTTTTTAAATTTGTAACGAAATTATATACTGAGTATTGCGAAACCCTCCATATGTCTCTCATTCAGTTACTACATTCCCCGTATCCTATAGACAAGTACACTTCTTACACGATGTCAGATACGGCAAAATATTGGTTACGTTGGCTGTTATGTAAGCATAAGTATACAACTCGGATTTTTTTAATATGTAGTTATGTATATGTTACCAAATCATGTCAATCATACGAGTAACGAACACCTACAGAAGTCATGTAATAATCATGGTAAAGATCAGAATCTACCAACATTTTTTAGCCTTACTTGGTTTTATTACATAAAAACCTATATTGTTAGAGACTTGATACTTGTAATTGACGAGACTAGCTCGTGTAATCGTCAGTCCTATCTTATGTGCTCTTCTAGAACACTAGTCCATCAATCTCGTAATCTTTCGATCAATCTCACAATATTTCGATGGATTTTTAGAAATTTTCATAAATATTGCGATCTTTAGATTAACCTTTCAATTATTCATTGAATAATTGAATATCAGTAATCGAATCTTCCCGTCAGTTGTTCCATCAAACGTCTATTCTTTTATAAATCTTATAATCCTTATGTCAATCTTCAAATATTACCATCACTACCTCAAAAGCATTCCTTAAAAACATACCTCAAATACTATACCTTAGAAAACATTCCTCAAAACATACTTAAAATGAAATCTCATCCAAATTATTCTTTAAAAAATGAACCTCAAAAAATGCCGCAAAACTTAACTTATAAAAATGCCTAAACAAACATGACACAAAAACCATGCATCAAAACCCATGCATAGAAAACATGCCTTTAAAACAATCTTAAAACCATTCCTCAAAAACATCCCCTAAAACATGCCTAAGTACATGCCACAAAAACATATGTGCCGTATATAAATAACTGGTCTCAAATATTAGACATCAGTAATGTGACCTCAAAATTTGCCTGTTGGCTTAAAATATAATTATGTCAATCTTGCAATTTTCCGCTTGTGTTTTTATTTTCTGTTTTTCTTCTGGTGGCTTGCGTTGCTTCGATTGTGTTTTGCCGGTTTTTATTCGGTTTTTTTAAATTCATCATGTTTAATTATGTTGTAATTCCGGTGGTTTCCATTGGTTTCGGTTCTTTTCTGTTGGTTTTTATTGTCCTACGTCCTGTCAGGATTTAATTTAATTTTACTTTAGTTTCTGATTAATTGGTTTCTGTTGTATTCCATTACATTGTAATTCCTGTTGTAATTCCTGTGATTTCCATTTGTTTCTGTTGCTTTACATTTATTTTATTTTTAATTTTCCTGTTGCTTCCTTAGTTAATGATTTTTATTGAGTTGGGTTCTCTTGTATTTATATTCTACTGTATTTTCATGGTTCTACATTGTTCCTATTGAATTCGTTGTGTTTCTGTTGTATAATATTTCATAATATTGTGTCACTATGAACAGTCTGCTGTGTTTCTAATGATTTTCAGAGTTCGCTCCGGTTCTGATTTTTCTTTCACTTCACTGTTAATATCTCATTTATGTTACCTTTTGCTAAATTATTTTGTTTTATAGTAATTTGTTTCGTGTGGAATTTCTTTTACACTGAAGAGCCAAAAAAATTGTATAGACGTGCGTATGCAAATAAATGAGGTATGGAAACTATCAGAGTAATGCGATGCGGTCAGCAGCGCCTATATAAGACAAGAAGCGTCTGGCAAAGTTGCTAGATCGGTTACTGCTGCTACAATGGCAGGTTATCAAGATTTATGTGAGTTTGAACGTGGTGTTATAGTCAGCGCACGAGAGATTGGACATAGCATATCCGAGGTAGCGATAAGATTTGGATGTTCGCGTACGACAATTTCACGAGTGTACCGTGAACATCAGGAATCCGGTAAAACATCACATCTTCGACATCGCTGCGGCCGGAAAAAGATCGTGAAAGAATGGAACAAACGACGACTTACGAGAATAATTAAAGGTGACAGACATGAAACCCTTTCTCAAATTGGTGCAGATTGGATTTGTGGACTTCCCTGCAGGATTCATGGTGTGAATTGCCTCCTGCATACCTTCAGACATTAGTCGACTCCATGCCACCTCGTCTTGCGGCACTTCTGCGTGCTCGGGGGGCCCTAAACGATATTAGGCGGTGTACCTATTTTTTTGGCTCTTCACTGTAGTTTCATAGAATACTGATTGTGCTTGTTATTAATTTATTTTAATTTATTCCTTTTCCTTTATTATATTCCATTATATTTAAAATGAGAATAAAGATTTAGTTTAAATTACATCTTTTACTTACATGAAAGAGATATTTTTACTGCGGCACTAAAAAATGTGAACAAAAATTATATATTAAAGAAACTTCATTTCAATACAACTGAAACAACCGAAACATAGCAGAAACCAAAGGAAAACATTGTACAGGATCCAGCAGGATTAAATGCAATAAAATCAAAGAGAAAACAACATAAATGAATGATAATCATGGAGGCTACAACAGAATCCAACAGGGTTGAATGCGAAAGAACAAAAAATCACCGCATATATAAATAGAAAAGAAGCACTAACACCACAAACCAAACAAAATTTAGCATATCAATGGAAGTCAAAGTATAACAGCAACCAATAAAATACAACATAAATCAACGGAAACCAAAATAAATGCAAAAAACGCACAGGTAATACCTATTAGATATCCCAACATATCACAACAAAAACCAATGCTTAACACTGAACCCTATCTGGAAACTGCTAGAATCACAACGAATACATAATGATGATATTCATTAAAAAGTAAAAAAAAAATATTTCTGAAATCAATGTTAAACACTGGAAATACAACCAAAATGTGTCAAAATTACTAGAAACACGACGTTATCCAACCGGATAAAATACAATAAAAACTAACAAAACACAAAATTAATAATGCGAAACACTAAATTTATTACATAAATAAACGAGCGGAAATAACTTGGAGATACATGGATTACAATAGAAATTAATGGAAAAGACTAAAATAAAACCAAGAATCTCCAATATATCAGAGCCCTGCATAAACCAACACAATGTGATATGCAATAAAATCCAACAAAAACCAACAGGCTCATTGAAGTCGGATGGCAGGGTCCAACACAAATAACTATAATGTACTAATTTTGTATAGCTCTTATCGTATTATAAGTACTGAGAACTAATGAATTCCACTGGCTTCCCAAAAAAAAAATAATTGAACCCACCAAATATATACTAAAGTGCATATTTCATATAGCAGGACCTACAGAAATTTCCGTAGTTTTTTGTTAGTTTCTAAAGCAAATTTGTAGAAAGGAAATGTTCAGCTAAACTTTTAAGTTACCAATCCTTCTTTCGCATTTATATAATAACCATTAACGAAATGAAATGATGGCCCCATAATATAAGGCATGGATTCAAACGTGTGTGACTATTCCATTGCAATGCTATTGAAGATAGTGAATCGCTACAAAAAGGAAAGTAATAAGAAAGTTGGTTCAATATAGTATGCGGCAAGCTATAGAGGAGGTTAAATTAACAGATATGACAGAAGCTTCTAGATTATATCGTGTTCCACTTGACACATTTCGCCTAATTTTGCTCATCCGGCAATCAGAGAATTAAAGTGGACAATTCAAAAATTTGTTTTCGCTCTATATGGAGCTGGGAATAGTTAGATTTGCGAAACAAATGAATATGAAATATTTTGGCATAAAGAGAAAATCTCTTAAAAACTTAGCATGATTTTTACTCTCAAGAGGAACAATGATAACCACTTGCAAAGTGGGAAGCTGGAAGAGCTTTATTTGAGGGATTTATCTAATGGCATCCTTAGTTATATTTCAGAACACTTGACATTTGAATATATTGGTGTGCAATGTCAAGCAACGATATGGTATATACGTTTAGAGATATATTATGGTTTAATTACATATTGTGAACATTATAATCTACGGGAATTAATGGGATTGCATGGTTCAGCCGTTATATTGTCTAATGATTTTGTGACTTTTATTGGTATTCTAAGAGTATCATTAATTTGTTGAACAACCTGTGGCTGCATACAACTTGGACACAGCTGACGTCAGTATGCCATCAAGCAGACCTCCAGATGTGATTTCCACCAACGGCAAGATACAGTTGCAGTTATAAGCAGTGCTGGAGAAGGGTAAATGAATGCAGCTATTGCCTGTTTCCAGGGTTGCCAGGAATAATGTTAGATGCCAGGCAAAGTGGCAACACTGCTGACTGCTCACTTAAGTTAGCAATGCACTGACTTGGCCCATGAGAAGGGAGTCATAATGATGTCTATGTATCCCCGTACAACACCTGGTATTCATTCCCTCTTCGTTACACCAGTTGTCAAGATATTCGAGGAGTCATTTGAAAAACTTGTGGGAATTTCTCGGAATAATCGCCTAGGCTGCAGAATAAATTAAAAAAGAATATACCTCTGCTAGTAAATAAAGCCTTTGATTAGAGTACAAGTATAATTTTTGCAAATTCAGGTTTCCAAAAGTGTGAGATCTGGCCTCACAATATGTATATCCTCTGAGAAGTTAGCTTTGCTACACCTGCAGTTCAACTTGTACCTGGATATCTGTCCTTGGCAGCTGAACATCTTGCAGTCTCGANAATATCTGTCCTTGGCAGCTGAACACCTTGCAGTCTCGACCAATGTGGCTTCTGCTTACACTGCCGGCTTTTCTAATAAGCACCCTGCCACTCCAAGTTGTTTCAATAAGTATCCAGTTGTTCCTACCATTGTGTCCAATGAAGCGCCTGCTATATCTATCAGTTATTCATATGAGGTTATTTTTTTAAATGAAACTTGTTCTTAAAATAACTTAGCCGTTTTTCCCAAACATCCCAGTGAGCCTTCAGTCATGTCTGACGTTATAAGCATTGACTATTCTAACTTCATCCATGACATTTAAGTAGGGCTCATCCTGTATATGACAGTTATCATACAGAGGCACATTCTGAATAAACTAAGTTTATTTTTTATTATACTCTTCCCCCAATTACATTAAACCGCAAGGCGCTGTCTGCTTGTGTGTCATACTGCGTGTATACTAAAACTAATTTCAGTGTTTCTCTAAACGACATTGGTTTCTCCTTAAATTTTAGAAGGCAGTTAGGATTGCAAGGATGCTATTCCTATCAGAAATCATAAATGTAATAATCACTCCATGAGCTGCAACAAAAATAAAGAATGGCTACATCTTACAACTCTCAACGCTTCATATGACATTGAAAATAAGAGAAAATAAACAAATACTGACTTGCAATTCATGTTCCCAAAAACGGCCTATAAAAATCTTATTCCATATGAAAATCCTGTATGTTTTATTTTCAAACATAGTTAACAAAAGAAAATATGGATTTAGTGTAATTTATGTCAGCTATGGTCTCGTGAAAACTGCACAAACTTCAACCGCCATAAAGCTATTGTGTTTGAGACTTTTGTCATAAATTATTAACATCTATTGAAAGTATTGTAAAAACTAGAAAAAGTGAATGTTATTTAAGATAGTCATCAACTTTTAATTGCTTCATTGAATTTTGAAAAATATCTTGAAGCATTCCCATGTTGTCCCCATTACTATTTATTGTGCACCCAGCCCGAGAGAATCTGGGAATGTATGTATTGTTCTGTAATATTACTTTTTTTTTTTGTCAAAGCAAGCGGATTAATTTCGTAATAAATGCTTTACTCTGAAACATATTAAGTTTATTCCATAAAACATTTATAGTGGTTTTATTGTATAACAAAGTATTAACATTTCCACCTGGCCCCTCTGCTACCCCACAGCATTTTCCCCTGCCAAGCCTAACTACAAGCGCAGTCCACTGTAAGGAAATATTAATATCTACTGACTTCTTGCGGGTAGAGTGTTCTGTCTGTGTTCTCGACCTACTTAGTAGATATCTTCTTTTGATAACATTACTTATTCCTTCTGTAGGAATACTGATAACAAACTGCTAGCCTTCTTATCTGTCACAGTATGAACAGGGTTATCAAATGAGGCGTCCTTCGTGCACGAAGGCTTGTGGTTAGAACTTCCAGTTGTATCTACAAGAACATACAGTAGATCCACGCTAAATAACATTACGCAAAGCCACGCTTATCTCCCAGTCTCCGTCACAAGAGAGCGTGCACGTATTCCTTTTATTACTTACACCGGTCAGTTGTTTATGTACATTAAATCCACAAGAGATCCAAGTTGTTACCTCTTGGAACTACTTACATTTTGATATCGTGTATTATCAGAATCTGCATTATTAATCTGCGAATGAAATATAGAGCACAGTATATAAAAAAATGTTTAACGTAATCAGCTTATCAAATATTTTGACTGACTTGCCAAATACACTTTCTAAATTAGTACATTAAGAGCTTAACAAGAAGATACTGATATAACTTATGAGCCTACTTTTCTCAACATGGGCGAAAATAATTTTTTAATAATTAAGTAAAAGCTGAGTTGGTAGGAAGAACTCGACTTCTATTTGAAAATATTAACTTTATAACTGAAACCAGAAACTTATGCAACGTTAGTGAGACTATTACAAATACACACGTGTCTTACCAGAGACTTGAATCCAGAAAACCTCTTACAATAAGCTAGCGTTCAATGATCTGAATTATGGAGGTCAGATTCTGAGAATCAACTGCGGTTCAAAACAGTAAAATGTTTCTAATTATAAGGTTTACTAACCTAAAATATTTAAAGAGACATAAATTTGTTAAAACGTGACTGAGCCACTTAAAACACGTAAGTTTACATGATATACTGTAGCGCTGCTTGTGTGAAGGATTCAGTGTAAATCGGTTTTTTGATCAAAAGATATTACATTAAAAACGTTCTTTTCTTATTTGATATTGTCACACAAAATTTGCAAAATCGATGCTCTATATACAATGTTTTTAATGTATCCTGTCTACATACAAATTTTGGTAGAATTTATTTAAATTCTTTAATATATTTGGCAAACATACCTATATTATTTATGACACTACAGTTTTAAAAATAGTTGTCTTACCCAATTTAATCATGAAATCTTACATTGACTTCTGTAGCATTTGTGGTGTTCACGATTCCTACAAATTAGATTAAATTTTCCAGTGTAACATTTGGTGGGAATCGGTTGATTGGTCTTTGAGATAAAGCATAAAATTTCCATTATTTACAAAGGTGATCTTGGTACATGGAGGATAAAAAATGTGATGTAGTAGCATATTCTATTTTTGTAAACTGCCAATATACAAAGTACGGTTATATAGATTATAAAACATCATTGATATAGCACACAAAAATTTAATTATTTTATAGCTGTCATTTTGAAAATACTTTTAAAAAAGTTATTAATAAGGCCTACCACAGAAAAAAAAAGCCAAAGATGGTAATAATGGGTTCATTATTTCCCTAGATACAAGATAAAATCAATATTATTTAGCGTTAGGGCTATTAGTGAAAATGGCATAGTAATGAAAATCTGCATATACAAATTTGATGGTTGTTATAAGTACTTCCATCATACAAAAATAAGCTGGAAAAGATTTTGTTAATAAAATACACTTAGAAAAACTATTTATATAACAACCATTTTGAAAATAATTGCCAGGCCAAATAAAACATACCAGTTTACACTAACTTCTGCAGTACTGTTTATTTACTAAATTGAGAAGAAATGTGACATATGTTTACCGAGATATGACCAAAAAGCTAATTTACTTGCATGGCGTTATCTCACAAAATCGCCGACAAAAAACTACTAATAGAGATGATAATTGTATTATCTACTGCCAGCATACAAAGTTTAGTTGAACTTGAATATATGGCCACCATTTTAAAAATAAGCATCTGGCAGGCTTAAAACATGCCACTGGACATAATCTGCCTCGGTAATAATTGTTTGCCAAATTTCATAGGAATTAGTTTATTCGTTCCCGAGATATGCCATGCATAATTTAATTTATTCGCGTGGTGCCATCTTACAAAATGGCGGACAAAATATGCTTTATGTATGTACAGTTGTTTGTAATGTCTACTGCCAGCATACAAAGTTATGTTGGAATATGTTACATAGTTTCGATGATATGGCATACTAAACTAAAATAATTATATGTCCACCATTTTGAAAATAATTGTCTGTCATACTTAAAACATATCACTCAACATAATCTTCATCAGTTCTATTTGTTCGCCAAATATGGTGGGAATCGGTTAATTATTTATCGAGTTATGTTTTAAAAACTTTTTTATTCGTACGGTTCTATCTTCCAAAATGACCCAAAAAAGAGGTTATTTTTGGTATATATGATTTCATTATAGAAAATCTAATCGAAATAGAATAAATGTTTATGCAGATATGCTAAATAAGTTATAAAACGTTTTTATAGCCGCAATTTCAAAAATAAGTAATTAATCACGTTTAATCACTTCCGTTTACATGTCTTACCATTGTTTTAATTACATGTCAAATAGGGAGAGAATTGGTTCTATAGTTTTCGGGATATAATGATAAATATATATTTTTTTAATTGGTGCTATTTTCAAAATGGTAAACAAACAATATTATTCTCAAAATTTAATGTTTAGACAATTGTCTGCAGTACAAAAATTTTTGTTGAAATAGGTTGAATGGTTTCCGAGATATGTCATATAACCAAAAATGTTATAACGACTTCCATTTTCAAAGTAAGTGTCTGGCGCGGTCGAAAACTATAAAGGCCAGGTGTCCTTACTATATTTTACATGTGTACCAAGTTTAGTGAAATTCGGTTAACGCGTTCGAAAATTACGGGTCGGTTGAGGGGGGGGGGGTCACATCATGGACAAGATACACACAACACACATACATAAACACATATGCATAAACACACATACATACACATACACACGCACAGACGTATAGACAGGAAAGTGATCTCATTAACCGTTCTTTACATCGGAAAATAGGCAAAAAAAACCGCCATGCATTCAGATGCCGATTTTTTATAAATGTTTGTTTTATTCTGTGAGTCTGTATCCTGCTGGTCCTCTTGGCTAGGTCCACGATAGTGATCTCTAGTGCTTTAAATCAACTTATATCCAGGTATTTGTATTTACATATTCAAATATATACTGTATAACCGGTTGCACAGATGGACTGCGAAATATACAATATCAATTAGAATTTTATAACTTTTTATATTACGGAAAACTTACGATGGACTCAATTGGTTACGAGTAGTTCAATCAGCTGTCCACTGAGTAAACTGTCGGTAAATTCATTTCACGTATATAACCGTTAATAAGTGTTTGAGCACTATAATTTTGGGTCTTCAAGGACACCAATTTCTTGCATTTTAATAAACTAAATTGCACATAAAGTTGTATTGATATGTCGCATATGAGTTTTATATGACCGCAACAACTGTAATGTAACCTGCACTAAAATTTAACTGCCGATATATGAGTGATGATAAATGTATGGTTACTAAAGTCCAACCCAATATTAACGGTAAAAACAATGTGTCTAACAAAAACGCATCACTCTGTTGAAAACTTTTTTTTTGTATTTGTACTCGACAAGGAAATATTGTATGGTTTCTCACATTTTGTGTTCTTTAAGCATGGATAAAGCCTTTCAAGTGTCGCGATCCAGCATTCCGTTTGAGCTGACGATGCAGGATTAGTTACGGAAATTCTAATAAACACATGTTCTATTCAAAGTATGTTGTAAATTTCAATAGACGTTGAACAATTTATTCATTTAAGTTATTCGTTTAAAATATTATTAAATGTATAATTGCCACGCGATTATTGTCATTCAATGTAAGGCAACAACGGGCTTCTTCAATTCTACAGGAAATGTTATGTTAGCTTCCGGAAAATTTTCCAACGGTTGTTGAATCAGCAAGCTCTGTGGATGTCACTCAGATGTCTCGCAACAGTCCGGGTTTGAATCCTGGGCAACCCAGGGGAGTGCCTGTTGCTTTCAGTAGTCTATTTACCTTGGAATGGCAGGTTTATTAACTTGGAGGAATGACTGTTGTATGTCCGTATGTCCCTCCTAATATATTTTAAACCCAAGAACAGATTGTAGTAACATTTTGTTGGAATGTAATGCCACGAACACTACCACAATGCAACCTTTCAGAAAAGCACATCTTCTGTTTTTATAAAACGCTAGAATAGTTAATCCTCTTAGTACTCGAGCGTAACTGGACCAATCAGCGTGCATTACGTATAAGGTAATACAGCATTGGTTAAATAGCAATGCGTGATTATAAACAGTAATCCCATATCTCAGTATCTACTAATTATGTTCTAGTTCTGAACGCACTGTCAGCAGGCATGAGTCAAAAGACGTAGAAACACACATACAAATAATGTGTTCATAAAATATGTGCAGCTTATTAATCTAAAAATACGATAGTTTTCCATTTTTATTATGCTCAGATACTGATTGTTACCCATCAGAAACAAACCACGATCATCTTGAGCATGTCGGCAAGAAAGCCTGCCATTGTTGTCATGTCTACAACCTCTTTTCAATAATGTGTTAGTTGTAATAAAATATACAACAACATCGTTAATATAGACTCTCAAAACTTACTTTGTTTTATCACTGACAACATACTTGTTTTTATCTATCACCTCACTCATGATCGTTCATCATTAAAATACTAATGCGCCATATCAACAGTAATCACACGACTTCTTGTGCAATGTTGAACCTACTTTCGAAGAAGGAGTTTAAACGTTTATGGCACCAACCTGATAACTCTTGTTAGCATACATCGTACCATAGACTTGCGGAGCAACGCAACGATAATGAAGTTTGCCATCCGCATTGAATCATCGTGAATGAATTATAGCGTGTTACCCAACTGTGCATCGCCATCAGATATATAATTTCTGGTTTCATTAATCGTATAAAAAAATAATATAGCAAAAGCCTACAAAAGGTTAGTTGCAGCGAAGAATTTATCAAATTGGCAATTTGAAATTAGCTGCCAACTGCCGCACTTCTATGTATAATTGGAGTCATGTTGGTAGCAACACAAATCAAGGCAAAGATTGTAATGCCATAATTAAGACACTGCTAGAAGTACGGAATTCTGTACGTTATTGACATTATTATGAGCTGTAATTTACAGGTATAGAGTGCCAGCTGTGCTCTCTGTCGAAAGAGCCCGGGACTTATCAGCTCGTGTAGCCTCCCTGCACGAGGACGTGACTAACTCTGCACTGCTTCCCAACTATCGCTACCGCTTTTTGCTATCGCGTCCACGTGTCTTCAGTCTCCTTCTCCCACTGCTAGCATTGCATTTCAAACTAAGATTGTCAAAGGAAATTCTTATGAAATTTAGTGCAGGTAACAAACAATGAATACCTATATTAATGTACATGTATCGTACATTATAAAATATGACCTTACACATTACACACTGAGTTTGATAGTGGTAAAAAGTAGGTTTACAAACATACAACTGCGTAACACAGTTTTATTTGTAACCAATCTCATTTTATATTTTAATATACTGCAATGTCATATAAATGTTACATGTTAATATTCATAATGCATAAAGGTCATAACTGTTTTTAACGTTTGTGTTACAGTAATTGTTTCCAAGTTAATTTCTGTTTCACACGAGCAATTCCGTAGTTTTTAAAACACAGTTTCCGATAAATGATACCGAATGACCCAAATTTATGTTTATACTCTTGGAGAATTAATAACGGAGAAATTATTAAAAACAATTTAATGAGACTGCATGTTTTTTGACGTAATGATGACAAAATTAGATGTGTGAGAGCAGGTGTAGCCATTGTGCTGTTGTCAGTTCCATTTACAGCCACGGGCAGCAGCACTGCAGTTTGTTAAGAAACAGTGGAGGGGACAAGGTTGTCTTTCGAGCAACGTNATTTACAGCCACGGGCAGCAGCACTGCAGTTTGTTAAGAAACAGTGGAGGGGACAAGGTTGTCTTTCGAGCAACGTGAATGGATTTTGATGTGTAATTGGAAATGAGAACATGTCCGAGGTGACGAGACCATGGAGGGCACAATTCGATACCGCGCCACCATTACGTGTAACAATGACATGAATATGTGATAAGCTAAAGAGGGGCGTTACTGTGTGTGATGTGAAGAAAGGACTGAGTGTCAGACAGAGAACGACAGCGGATGTAGGAAGTGTGTAGGCTGCCTTGCACACATTCCCCCGGGAAAGCAAAGTCCTTGAGGCAAGCTGCACTTGAGACAGGCGTCGGTGAATCAAGTAACCCAACNCACATTCCCCCGGGAAAGCAAAGTCCTTGAGGCAAGCTGCACTTGAGACAGGCGTCGGTGAATCAAGTAACCCAACCCAATTTAAAACAAGTATAGTGTAAGCCCTACATTACCATGTTTCTATGTCGTAAAATTTTCTAAACATTTGTGGCACTCTATTTCCCATATTTTACCTAATTTAGTATATTTTGAAATTTTTATCTAATTAATTGTGTCAGCATGTTGGGAAAGTTTAGATGTACGGCGATTTTTTACAATTTTGTGGTAATTAAATTGTTTCAAAAAATTTAATTTCAGTCAAGTATTCATGCATTGGTGTCAGTACAGAGAATGTTGAACCAATGGGCGGCTATCTTGTGACATAACCCAAGATCGATAATGACTGTGACTCTGATTTCCCAATCTCTGCACCAGAACCTACATTTATTTACTACTCTGTTCGCGTACTCTAAATATCAAAACGTTTCATTACATTTTACTTATATGTAGCCTATTAAAAAACATTTTATTTAGGAAAACAAGTGTTGAATTATTTAACTAAATGTCCCAGAATTTGTCATTTACATAAAATTAAATATACTTTCTAAAGTGACTTACTTTAGCTAATGTGTCACAAATGTTTTACGATACTAAACATCTTATTTCTTTTAAAACTGTCACCATTAAAAAAATTGCTGTTTTGTAAAGTTAGTAAATTTTATACATATTTTGTATAAATAGTATTTATTATTTAGCATACTGAATATGGCATGCAAACGGAGCTATATAGGAAAAATTAAAAAAATACTGTTATTCTTATGTTGTAATGTCCCTTATAACATGTTTATTTTTTTAAAGGTTCAAAACAACTTAAATGAATTATAATGTGAATTTATCCTTTTTAATTTATTTCTTTGTATATCACCTATTTTTGGAAACAGGTAAAGTTATTAAAAAGGTAATTTCTATTTTTGCATTAATTTCTTTTACTTCACTACACTCTCCTTGTCTTATTTCAAGGTAAGTAATCAACTATCAAACCTAACAAAGATTATCGCTTCTGTTAGCTCTGAACTATANCCTTGTCTTATTTCAAGGTAAGTAATCAACTATCAAACCTAACAAAGATTATCGCTTCTGTTAGCTCTGAACTATATGCAACATCAAATCTTCGTCAATCAGGTATTTTACTCACTTCAGAAATAAGAAATAGACACATATTTGTAAAAATACAAAAGATTTGAAAATATCTCGAATATTTACTTCCTGACAAAGAAAAGACCACACCACGCAGACATGGATGCAGAACCATGAAACATGCAGAGCGGATATTCATTTGTCTGTTATGCATTTCATTACTATTTATGGCAAATCGTACCGACTGCGCAGGTTATAAAGGCAGACAACCAGCACATGGAGCCGTCATTCAAGACGTCGCTAAGGGCCGAGAGAATAGAGTGTTTTAGCTGCTGCTGTGTCTGGAGAAATGACAAGTAGTTGTAATGCGTTTCAAACTGATGAGGTCACGAGACGCTTCATCGTAGTTGTCCGTACTCCGGGTTCGTACTGCGACTTACTGCTGAATAAACGCAAGGTGATGCCACAACCGTCGCTCATATTTGACTACTGTGGTCCCAGTCGAGAGTGGAGTGAATCGATATGGACGGCTCTCAACAACAAAGTCTCGAGAGTCGATTAGGGTGAAGCCATGTGAGTAGGAACAGCACCGTAATGCANGGGTGAAGCCATGTGAGTATGGAGCAGCACAGGAATGTAAGGACTGGGGAAACGGGAGATCCCCGAGAAAACCCGCCAACCATCGGCAACGTCCAGCACGATTCCACATGCGAAAATCTGGGAGCAACCCCGCCGGAAATCGAGCCCTGTTAGCCCAGGTGGGAGGCGAGTAGTGCAACCGCTACACCCCCGCGGTTCCTGAGGTCCCAGGGAGGAAATATGCGTCATTGCTAAGGGACTGGAGTTCAGAGGCGACATCACAACATCACAACGCAGAGATCATTGTAATAAGGGCACCGCCTACCTTGCGCTTCTATTGCGTTGCAGAGTTTGGAATCAACGTTTTTTTTTTAGGAAACCTTTAAACGTGTTAGCATTATACCGATGCACGAAAAGAAAACACATTTCAAATGAGGTACGTATAATGCTCTCAATTCATAATGCACATTGTAAATACTATTCCCTAGCCCTCTAACATAACCAAAAACGGGTTTTTCACACTGCTGTACTTCGTAAAATACTGGTAGGAAACATGCCAAATTATTATAGTGACCTACATTGAACTTTGCTTCAGATATTCCACCAACAAAATGATAAACTCGCCGTTTAACGTCCCACAGATACGTGCAGCATGATGGAAACATAGCACGCCAGTTCAGCGTCTTGTGCGTAGGAGTCATGCGGCACTAGCTATACGTGCCAGTGTGGCCCTTATAGCTCCCGCGTTTCCCTACCTCTAACGTACTAAGAGGCTACAAGTAGGCGGTACCACTAAATGCCATGCCATAGCCCACCCACACTCCGCGACTAAACAGTATGCGAAGAGCGAAGTGGGCAGCATGCTTTCCATGTACAGGGATCATCACAAATGTCGCGCGATTGTCTGAGACAGGTTTGTTATCTAGACATCCGTTGCGAAGGCTGACCTCTTAACCGAGACCCATCCTCGTCGTCGTCTAGAACGGTGTAGCACAAGACCCGCGTGTGGCAAAGAATCATGTTTCTGTCACCACAAGGATGATCACCATACGAGAATCTGCTGGCAACGGACAATCTCTAGCCAAATGAGAAGATGTGGGACAGCACTGCACGTCGAATGAACACATTCCCATCCGCACAGTATAAAGTTAACTGAGGACACGGATCACCAACACATAGTCCTTGGTATTCTGGACAATATTCGGATACTCATCGTAACTATGCCACCGATCATCCTTTATTTTAGGCAACTGGAGTCTTTTCTGTAAGCAAAAGTGAACCCATTTGTTATGCACAGGTCTAGTTATTAGTCGTGAAGTCTTGTAAATTGTTGAGCATACCTTCATGGTAAGCCAGTTTCTGTGTCAGGCATTGTAAGTAGTTTGGTACCTTAGTAATTACATTTTGACATTTATTGTAGCTAGAATCTGAGACTAGTAGAGGTATTCTGATATTCCTCTTTAAATACCATAGAGTATATATGTGAGATATGTTCGTCAGTAATTATTTTAACTGTGAAGTTAATATTTTTTAATAATTAAACATTTAGTCGTTTGACAATAAGAATAATTATGAATTTTAAAAGTTCGATTTATTGTACCAGCAGTAAAGGTTGCAGTAAAAGTGAATACATTTTTTTCTTATCTACTGTGTGCAGAGTGTATCGTAATTCCTACTACACGCGCAGAGGGTTTGTAGGGGACCGAGTAGAGATCATTTTGCACAGGAACCCATGTCCGGAACCATAGCGTTTCCCTGCTACAAGCCAAACAGCAGCACGCATGAACATGTCCCGCGACTGCTGGGTCGTTGAACGAAGCGGAGTCTGTATGTTGTTGTTGCAGTGCTTCTACGTCCACTTACGAGAACGGCTCGATGTGGCACCCACCCACTTTGGAACAAACATTGTACCTGAGTACCATGTTCCTGTAAACTTNTTGCTCACAAACATCTCGCAGTCACACATCTGCCGCTGCCATAACCTGTGCACGCAGATTCTCCTGGGACTCCACTAAGGTCTTGTAAAATGTACACTTAATGTGGCCCCACAGGAAATAATTCAGCAGTGAGAAATCCTGAAAACGCGCAGTCCAATCAATTGGTCCACCACGGCCGATCAACTGCCACCCTAATCGTTCGTCAAGACGACTGCGGACAACATGTGCAAATTGCGGTGGCGCACCATCGTGTTGAAACCACGCGTCTTGCCGGATGTTCAATAGCATATATTACGAAAACTCGGACAATACAACTCGCAGGATAATCAAGTACGAGCCACCCGTGATGTGAGGTGGAAGAAGGTATGGCCCTATAATAAGGCCATCCAGAAACCCTGCCCACACATTGATGGCGTATCGTTCCTGAAAGCAATGAGGGTGGGCAGAATACGGGTCTTTCTCCGCGCACACACAGCTGTTGAGGGAATTGAGCACTCCTTTCCTGGTGAATTTTACTTCATCCTTGAAGATAATGCACCATGGGAAATGGGGCTCCACCACACAACGGTGCAGGAACCACTCACAGAACCAAAGTCGTGTCCCAGAATGTGCTGGGCCCATGACATGAACTACTGAAAGTTGTGCGGGTGCAGGAGCTGCTCAGGAATCACACGCTAGACAGTGTTGTGATGTACAGCGAGGGCACGCGTCATCCTTCTGGTACTCGTCGACGCCTCCTCCTCGACTGCTTGTAGTATGGGCTCTTCAAGGCCAGGGGTGAGGCATCGCCTTGGTGCACCACAGTCAAACCTGCTGGCGGTGAATGCACCAGTTTCCCGGAGCCGGCAATCACCTCCAGTGAAGATGGTGTGCGATGATGACCATCAGTGTGGCAAACACGCCTGGTAGAGCTGACGTGCAGTCCTCCCACTACACTTCACTTCGCCGTACATTTAACAACATATCGACATACTCTTCAAACACGCACTCGACCATGTTATACAGCAAGACACAGCCACGTGACTGACAGCTTGACGCATGCAGTGAATGGTGAGCAGGACAGGTTGTAGACACGTGACATCTGATGATCATTGTCGAATGACGTACTCTGCTCCGCTTATTAACGCCGCAGACGTGAGACATGTCCACGTGTTCTGGTGTTTGGCGTGTAGAGGGGAAACGGTAAATTTCCCGACATGGGTTCCTACGCAGAATGTTTCTTACTCGGTCCTCCCTTTAAGCCTCAATGTATTTAATAGGAAATGAGATACAACCTGTGTAATTTGGGAATGTTCAAATATCGGATAAGTGCTCATCTTGCACAGCATATTCTGAGTTTCTAAATGTTATTTATTCGCGAAATGTAAAGGAAACTTAGCTAACTCTCTTAAAGACAATAATGTCAGAAGCCATCGTAATGAATACTCACATATTCCCACTAATCCTAGGGCTTGCGGTGGTATAATGCTAGGGCTTGCGGTGGTGTAGTGTTTAGACTACTCGCCTCCCACCATGGCGAACCGGGTTCGATTCCTGGAGGGGTCGGCCCCGAATTTTCGCATGTGGTAATCAAGCCAGACGATGCCGCTAGTCGGCGGGTTTTCTCGGGTATCTCCGGTTTTCCCTGCCCTTTCATCCTGGCGCTATTCCGTACTTATCGGCTTTCTAGACCTCGATGCTAAGAGCCACCCAAATATCTTAACTTATATAATGTAATGCACATTACACAATACCCTGTTGTATGTGTATTCTCATATAGGTACATCACGTGAGTTGTCATTTTCTCAACGAACAAATGACATAATCTTACTGTATACCACAAGCACGGCATGAAATACTAACAAACCCTGCGTGTAGCAAATGTCTATTCATATTTGCATGCCGACGATAGACACGAGGACCAGGCTTACTGAAGTCGCTTACTGAATCAGAAAACTGAATAAGGCCACAAATGTCAAACTCCCGCAGATGTAAATCTTCCTTGCCTACAGGTAAAAAACTTGTTAAAACATAACACAACATCAACAGACTACAAAATTTGTTGGAAAATTGTAATATAAATGTACTTAAACTATGACAGAACTTATTCCTGTTAAAGTCAATAAATGCTTCTTTGTTGAAATCAAAAAGTGGAGACATTGTGTATGATGACATAATTTTAGCCACAAATGGTAATGATGAAAGTTAGCCAGAATTCTTGTACTCCTGTTTTAGCACATCACATAAATAATAATTATTTAGAAAATTTTATATGCTATTTATTATAAATTTACAATAACATACACATTTTTACAGTTTGTGGAAACGACAGTCATGTCTAGCATATAATTATGATAATGTATGTTTACTCTGATATTTTTGATGATTGTCATCAAAAAAGTAAGTTTCAGTCAACAACGGATGAATGAAAAAATTATTTTATTGAAAATTAGGGAAAACTATGTAAGGTTGTTAGGCATTAAGAATGTTATAGTAATTATGAAATATGTTTGAATTCCCCCTCCAACTCCCGGGCATATTGATTTACCTGGTTATGCCTGTCGTAAAGTTTTAAATATTTACCCAAAAATATTTTCAAGAATTGCTAAACAAACCTATTTTGGAAATGGAATTTAGCTAGAGCTTCACAGGAATATGTTTTATGAGAGAAAAATAATGATAATAGTAGGAGTTCGTTATCAGTATTACGATCGATTTAAATAATTGCCTACCGAAATAACAAAACTATTAAGATATAATATTATATATGTATCAGGGCTTATAATAATTCCCTATTGTCAGATGTAACGAATGAAAGACCATAAGTCTAACATTTGATCGATTAATTATAATATTCACTACCGAAAGTAACGAAAGTTGTGGCACGCGAACATTATAATTCCAAATATGTCACCGTTTTTGTAACAATATTGTAATTATAATTTCTTCTTTGTCATGCAAGACAGTAAGACTTTCATTAATGCCAAGTTCTTAAGCCTTTGAGGAGTGAATGTAGTTTTTCAAAGAAAGCAGGGCCACTAATCAAACAAAAATTTGGCTAAAATTAAATAATTATCACGCAATATTGTCACAGTGACAAATTAAGTTAAAGACATTTCCAAAGTAAATTGGCCATATTTCGATTACTTCCCAATTTTTGTAAGCAAATATAAGCTAATATTCTTTTTTCATAACAATTTTCGCGCCAAGAAAGAACTGTTTAAATCAAATGAAATCTTATTACCGCGATGGTGCAGACAAAATGAAGAAGTGAATTAATATTATACAAGTGCGACTTTCCACCCATCTGCGCTAGAGAAGAGCGCATTTAGACCAACTGCTGCTGCAACTTGTGTTACAAATTACGATCACTGTAGCGTGGATGTCTATCTATTCCCACAGATGTTCGAGGGACGGAGGTGGAGCTAACCTGGTGGTACGAAGAGGAAAGATCTATCATGGTGTTAATACTCTCATTACGGTTAGCCATCTTGGATGATGTCACAGTAGCCATCTTTGATGGCCTTGACTTTGGCCATGGGATGACATTGGAACGACTTTAAAACTGACCATTCGCGAAAATCTAAAATAAAACCACAAAAAAATTTAAAATTATTCATAACCATTTAAATTTAAAATTTAATTTAAAGTTTAAATTTAAATCTAAACGTAGTATAAAAATGTGAAACATTTATTAAAATAAACTTTATGTATATTTATTTAAAACATAATTATGACAATATAAAAAATACAAAGAAATTTTAAGATGTCTGGAGTTCGTTTGTTACAGAAGTTGGAGCAGACCGTCCTTGTACAATACCCAGCAGATTACTGACGCCCGCCATTTTTTATTGACTATTTAGTTGTCCCTGGTAACCACTCTCCAATTTTTTCAGCCTCAACTCCTCGCTTTTTAGTCTCCTTCTCTTTACTCCTTCATCCATCCCCAAAATATGTTATATTCTCTTCACCTCACTCTCCTAACGCCTCTATATTTACTCGCTATAACTCGACCCCCTCCATTTACTAATCATAGTTCGACCTCCAACTCTTCTCCCTCCTTCACCCCTCACCAACAACTCCAAATGTTTTATTTGCTTCTCACCTCATCAATTTAGTCATCGAGTCTCTAAGCCTCTACCCTCTCTCCACAAATCTGATCATTTCTCTTCACGAATTAGTCAGCTCTCATTCACCACCTCCATTTAATTACCATTGCTCTGCCCCTCCATTTACATGAAACAGGTTCACTTTCAGCTCCTTACTAAGTGCTAACAGAAAATGACGTAAAGGCCAGTAGTAGTATGATTATGTTCCTTCTGTTGCAATGTATTTTTAATGGGTGTTGTGAGACTTTGGCTGGCGGGCTTCGGGTTGACTCGGAAGAGATCAGCAATCTTCTGCTCGACACAGCGGGTGCTCAGAAGTCGGCTACTAGGGTTTGTTAAATGCCGGACTTGCATACGCGCTAGTTGACTTTTCCACTATGCCCTGTTCCTGCATATCAACCAACAGCTGTTTGAAAATCTACATTTTTGGTGCAGACGTACGATATGGCACGGGTTCCCGATCATTCATTTCTGACATTATCGGAACTTTCACACAATGTCCAAACTTATACGTAATTACGTCACTATTAATTTTCATTTACTCCAACTCCTGCATTAATGACGTTTTATTCAACAACATAACACTTGTATTAGGAGAAAATCCAAACTTTGATACTTTATTCGCCACATCGACACAAGTTTGTGTACTATGCAAAAACTTTATGCCCAACATTACATCTTGGCCCAAATTTCTTAATGCCCAGAATTGTACCCTTAATGAAAAATATTAAATTTTAATTTTGATGACATCAACATTTGACTGAATCAATCCTCCAACTACCACAATCATCATAAACGTTCGTGCGAAAGATAACAACTTATTATTCCGTATCACAAGTCAAATTTCTTTTCCCAATCCTTTACGATCTCGTGTGCCAGTTTATGTAATGACCTGTCAGGTAATTTGAATGACTGTCCAAACGTAAGTCATTTCAAGCATTACTTAAAAATTCATTTTTCGGATGAAAAGTTTCAAATGTAGTATATATGGCTCTATATTTTAACCTTATTTTTATTCTGTAATTGTTGTAAACTAAGAATATTTGTTCTTTAATTATTTTGTTACTCTTATTGGATTCACAGTCCCTGTTATTTTTATAGGTTTTTATAAGTTTGAGATAGGAGATGCGATTTGGATATTTAGGAAGTTGGTTGGTACGAATGGTGATGTTCGTGTATTAGGTCATGTACAGTATGTGTGTTGTGCTTAATAAAATGTGTTATGCAACAAGTAGTTTCATTTCCCACCCCAGATCCCTTTAACACTCCCAAAAACAGGATTGACCTTGAAAGTCAGTTGCAAGTTTGGACGTGCAGCACTGCTCCCGGAAGTTGTCCCGGAAGAATTATCAGTAGGAGCGGATGTACATTGGCTGATTATTTAACAAATGTTAATTTATGCATATCCTACCGATTAATATTTCTCTTCTACATGTTATAAAATGTGTGTTTATTATTATGACACTAAGTTTAATTATTTCTGTCGTAATGTAAACAAGGAAAAAAACCATTTGTATAAACTTATTTTTGTGGTGTGTATGGTGAGTGTATATAATTTGTATTTTATGTTTATGTTATTTTAAGAGTGAGACCTAGTTGTGGGATTTCATGTTTGTTTCACATTGATGTATGCTATGAGGTTAAGTGTAAGAGAAGGCGATAGAATTAACTTCACCACCAATAAAGACATAATATTTATTATTACCATTATGTATATACCTTCAAACAAAACACTTTTAAGTATATTACTTTTCACGCAACATTTCCGGAATTTTGCGCAATCGTTTAGTAAATATTCCCTTCTTAAATATTCTGGCATAATTCCAAAAAGTAACAAGTTAGTGATGGCAAGGAAGAAACCTTGCGTCAATTCCCAAAATATGAAACCTTTCGAAGGAGTAATTTCGGAGAAATGACGTGATAAGTTGACAAGTTGTTGGCGCACTAGGAACGTTATTTGTCTCTCCAGCTCTTCTTCCAGGAATAAGCTCCATCCCCTGGCTCCAGAGCCCAGCAGCAGGGCCTCTCCAGATGTAAACTGTTTGTTATAACCTCCTTGGTGGGACTGAGTTGAAATATCTTCTCAGCCCACCTTGTCGAAGGTCGATTACTTTCAGTGGTAGATACCCTGGTGGTTATATACTGCAGTAATGTTTCCATCGCGCTTCACCTCCTATGAATATCCAATCACATCTTTCTGTCATCGCCACTTCATCTTTGTGATCGGATAATTGACAATTTACTCTAATCATTAAAATAATTTTTTGCATCATCCGCAGCTTCGTATTTTTTCCCATAGCTGTTGATGATGTCAAATAACTCTCTTTTATAACTATTTGGTTATCCTCAAAGAACTCACTATAAATGTCTTTCTTGCTCCACACAATGTTCTGCTTCCATTTTCCTTACATACGCCACTATTCGGTAGCTCTATTATTAATTCTGAAGTTCGTCTTACAATAGTATACGTGTCTGTACTGACTTACTTTGGCTTTGTCACAGGAAACGAGTATATGTGTGCACGAATATCTAAAAGAAGAAAATAAGTGTCAAAAAAAAAAGATGTAAAAATTTTATTATTTTGTATTGTATCATAAAGACTGATAAAAATGCTACACTGTTAGAAAAGATACACTCATAAAAAACAGAAGATGCAAAACATTCTTTATGATAGGTGTGCATAATTTGGACTTTCTAACAATCTTTGTTTAATTATTTATATACATATATTTAAATTGCAACCAAATATTGCTGTGATTATTTTTGGCTGGCCATGAGTTGACCTTAATAGACAACCTTGCAGAGGCTTGGGGACTTGATGCCGGCATTACATCCAGCGACGGTCACGTCAAGACCGCTGCTGCGAGTGCCACGCCGCCACAAGGCCGGTAGTGGGCCGCACACCCCCCTCCCCTCCATTACATAGGAGCATGCGTGCTGCATGTGTCGTCACGGAGATGAGCCATCTACGTTCTTGGCTGGTTGTATGTGTTCTGGATGTTTCGAAAATAATTATGGAACAAATATAAGCTGTGTATTCCTGCCTGGGAAGAGAAGGGAAGTAGAGAGGGCCTTAATAATGACGCAAGTCCTTACGACTTTGTACCTTGTTGGTGAGGGGAGGGTGCATTTTTACCATTATTCACAATAAAATATAAGTGTTTATCTTTTAAGGGGATACCGGTATCAATATTGTAATGTAAAATTGTAATATTTAAATTGAGTGAAGTGCAAAGATTTGTTAGTGTTTATGAGTTTTCCATAATTTTGCAATTTACATTATCTTTGGGATCATTATGGTATTATATTATTGTTTTTGTAAAAATGTTTTTTTTAGGATTTTGTAATTTTAATTTGAAAATTTTCAGAAAAATGCATAATAATAATAATAAAACCGTCATATACTTGAGAAAAGTAACGAGTGTTCCAACTTTCACAAAAAATTTTAAATAATTTTTTTACACCTTATAGCTCTCTGCATTTGGGAAGATATTCCACTGAAAGATGGAGATACGAAAGTTGCTATTTCCATTTCACAGACACATACTGGAATATCTTATAAGAATAGAATATAAGATAAAATAGAAAAAAAAAAAAATTTTTTACTTCTTCTTGAAATTTTTTATTTGATATTAATATAAAGACCAAATATTTTAACTGCTATCTTTATCAGAAAATGCATTATTCTTTAAATTAGAATCAAGCTTTGACTACTATTATGCTTAAGTAAAAAACATATAACAGACTAATAATTATATCGATACCATGCAATAAATACGCGCTGAAACCACTGGTAATGTGAAAGTAATGCTTTGATCGCAGCTGGCGTCAGACACTCAACACCACCGAGGAATCAGAGTTCTTATACATCAGATAGTGAGCCGCTGCTTACTGCAAACTGCATGCATTAAGTATATATTTTATATTATTAACAATATATCTCTACAGATGACTGTTTTCGATTTAATATATATAGGTTCTGATATTCAAAATCGTACTACGAACTTTTAGGCCCCAAAAATTTATCAACACAGTTACATTCCGCAAAAAAAAATGTAACACATATATTGAAAAGAGAAACGAAGATAAATAATGTAGTTTTGTTAATCGTATTGCATCAGAGACTTAAATGAATAAATTCGTTAACTTTTATTTTTAATACAATTTGTAGGGAGTAACTATATTTTGTGTGTACATTTACCTGTAGTTACAGACAACTATTCAAACTTAATAGTACATTATATGATAGGTAACTAAATTTAAAAGTTTCTTCAGTCACATGTTGTTCTCGTCTCCTGGTTCATCTCGGTTTTTTTCAACTGCCCAAGGCTGCAACTGTCCACTTCCAAGCACACCGTACGCAAAAGACCCCAGCAGGCATATCCCAATCTGGATGTAGAACACAGTGTGCCACTCCTCAGCCGTCTGGAAAAAGAAAACATAGGTTAATAAAGGCCCACATTATACATGAGGGTAAAACGAGGTGGATATGTATCAGCGCCAGAACGCAAGGGTGGTAGTAATGGGAGATCCCCGAGGAAACTCACCAGCCCGTGATATCGCCCGGCAATATTACCACATGCGAAAATCGGTAAGCATCCCCTCCAGGATTGGAACCCCGCTGACCTTGGTGGGAGGCGAGCTCCCTTATCTCTACACCGGCACCACCAACATTTTTATGAACCTTGTTGATATGAAGAGAAAACTTTTATATATACAGACAAAGACAGTGGTTTTATAACAATTCTTCATAGAGCCCTAAGGCAACGCAGGTTCAATAACCTTATTTTACGTAAGCTTGTTTCAGTTAGATGATAAGGAAATACGCCGATCTCAGTTATCGATCGAACTGTAAAAGCATCAAATATCAGGCCAAAAGAAACATTTTTTTTTGTGGAGGAATTTTTTTTTCTTTTCAAATATGATGCAACTGACCATAATTCATGGTATTTTGTGGTAACTTGCACAGTAAGGGTTGTAAACACAACGTATTTTAAAACAGTTAATTTATTATTTCTCTCTTTGTCACACTTTCTGTGCACATTCCTTTTTAGAGAGAACACGAGTATAATAAAATATTGAACCGGCTAATGTCTGGGAGTAAATTATAGTTTTTAATAATTCTGTTGTTTTCCTGGCAGTTAAAATACAAGTTTTCTAGCTTGTCCAGTTTAATTAATTTTCCATGTATAGTAAGTAGAAAGGTAAGGCCGATTCTGGGACAAGGAGTGGGTCGTCGGAGCACCGGAGCTGGTCTTGCTCTATCATTCTAATCCCCCGGCTGCGATCTTGTCAGTCATGTTGGCTGTAGGTGGCCCTGACCCAGTGACCCTTGACCTTAAAAACCCAAAAAGATCAAAAATAGCAAACATTTCTTAACAAATTATAAAAAACTCATATAAAAAGTATTAAAAACATTATTAAGTATTATTAACCATTACTCAAAATATAGTATTGAAATTTTTATATTATAAATTTATTTTTAAAATGTTATTATTAGAAATGCATTATTAAAAAATTTACTTATAAATCTTACATTTACAGAGCTTCACCCACCCCCCTCTTTCCTGCGAGGACTGACCCCATCACTACCATGTTCCAAAATATAAAATTGCCATATTACCCCACTCTTACCCTAGTTTCTCATGGTTAATAACGTTCGTTCAGCCAATCAGATGCGTTCGTTCCGCCAATTAAATGCGATTGCTCTACCCCCACCCAAGATTCTCTTTGGCTAATTACACACCTCCGTTCGACCAAATAGTCGTGTTCGAGATACACCTTCGTATGATTCTCATTGGCTATTTACTTACCTTCGTTCGATCCCCCTCCAATATATTTAATTGCTCCACCAATTACTCCATCCCATACAATGATTCCCATTGACTAACAACGTCATTTAACTGCTTACCACTACCGCTCTTGTTTTCTACATTTCCCACCAAAACGTGCTAGGAATGGAAAGTATATAATGGGACCGATATTGATTAACGGCCCAGTTTCTCGTCTGATGCCGGAGGTCACAGATCGCTCTCTCATTCATCGTCTCTGAGTATTCTGACAGGTAATTTTACATATTTAATTCCATAAGGTGGCATGATATTATCAATCGTGCACGTAATATGCATATACTTTCCCTCAAAACTAAAAATCTGCTGAAATTTGGAGTATCGGTTTAGGTTAGCTAATTTCTGGAGGACTATATAACCACATAAAATACGGTACTAAAACTTAATTTTTTTTCGATAATATATTTACAATTTACCTCATTTTCAATGACGTTACCTCACTACCCGTACCGCTACTTCAACACTTTGTCTGCATTCACCAATTGTGATCGAAGACACGAAAAGTATGGTTGTCAGAATAATGCAGATCGAGTTCTATATTAGTGTGGAAACTGGCATGGCATTAGCTAGGTGCGATAACTTGCAGAGGCATGGAACAACCTGCGTAGTGGTAGGACAGTCCCTGCAATAAAACATCGTGTACAGTCTCCTTCACCACCGCGTACGAGTGTACTTCCCACAAACCAAGGGTTCAGGATGAGTATCTACCATTGTGCCAGCCACCATCACGCCCAGGAGTCGTAGAAGGGTGTGGGTTGGTTAATGACAGTGGTTTCGCGGACGTCCATACTGCAATCCAACACAGTATAAATACCTATACCTCCACAACGAGAGCGGGTATTCGAAGGCGGTTTGTATATTTTTAGCTCGAATGGGGCAAAACATCGCTCAACCGCAGCTTTGTAAAACCAAACCCAACCAACGAACGGAAGGTATTCTAATTGAAAGGCAAGATATCGAAAATACTGTAAAACCTCATACTATAAATACACGTGAATAAAAGAAGGATACAAACAGCGTGTTTCGGGGTATATATTAACAAAATCTATAACCGAAACCCCCTACTCATGGAACATCAATTGCAGACTTGCCTGATAGACACATTATAACACTATTAAGACAACAGCGTACTTAAGGAAGTGGATACGAGTGCCATTACAGAAGTAGACGAGAGACAAGTGGAGTCGTAATCTGAGCTCGCGCACACGTCCAGCCGCGCTGCACCAGGTGTTGTATTGTACTTTGCCCTAGCGCACTGTCAGCCAGAGAGCTGTGATGGAGCTTTGGGAGGGGAGGCTTGTCGCTCCAGCAGCTTGTTTTATATCTCACACACGCCAACTTTAATTTATACGATAATAAACACAGATATCTCCACTAACAAGTAGAGACCCATGATCAAGGAGACCTGGGTTCGATTCTCTACTCGTCCGGCCCGAATTTATATTTCGAAAATTACTCAAAGTATATGTCAGGATGGTTTGTTGACCAAGTCCTTGTTCCCCCTGGTTCTAGCAACTCGCTCTGTATCAAAATTGTATAAAATGTAATTTTATTATTATTTCAGCTTGCACACCACTTAGAAAAATTATACTCACACTGTTATTTTACGAGAATCTAATAGATAGTCACGAATAAAATACATTAATATGTCTTTAGTATTAGTGGAAGAGGGATGAGCCATTTTCTCTCATATCAAATCCGCAGCATCAGGCATTCAGAAGCACCAGCCATCCTCGTTTCAAGAAAGGATAACATAAAAAAAAACGAAACACATAATGAAGGCAAATGTACATGTATTAACTTTAAATATTCAGCACAAAGATTTATTTTGTGTCGGCAATTCGTAAATTTTTCATGTATATAGAGATACTATATGGCATTTTACAGGTAGTTAGAGATTTTATTTCCTACACGATTCGTTTTTGGCCAGCCTGATTACTCTAGGGACGCATACACCTAATACAAGCAATGAGTCCTTTCATCCGCTGATGTATGTACTTAGAAATATTTTCCCGTGGCGTTGTTAGCCAACGAGAATCATTGGAGGAGATGGGGTAATTGGAGGAGCCATTAAATATAGTGGAAGTGGATCGAACGAACGTGAATAATTAGCCAATGAGAATCGTTCGCGGAGGTGGAGATGGTGGGTTAATTGAACGAATAAATAGATATATATATATATNACACAGTATAAATACCTATGCATCCACAACGAGAGCGGGTATTCGAAGGCGGTTTGTATATTTTTAGCTCGAATGAGGCAAAACATCGCTCAACCGCAGCTTTGTAAAACCAAACCCAACAAACGAACGGAAGGTATTCTAATTGAAAGGCAAGATATCGAAAATACTGTAAAACCTCATTTTATAAATACACANACAAACGAACGGAAGGTATTCTAATTGAAAGGCAAGATATCGAAAATACTGTAAAACCTCATTTTATAAATACACATGAATAAAAGAAGCATTCAAAAAGCCTGTTTCGGGGTATATATTAACAAAATCTATAACCGAAACCCCCTACTCATGGAACAACAATTGCAGACTTGCCTGATAGACACATTATAACACTATTAAGACAACAGCGTACTTAAAGAAGTAGATACGAGTGCCATTACAGAAGTAGACGAGAGACAAGTGGAGTCGTAATCTGACCTCGCGCACACGTCCAGCCGCGCTGCACCAGGTGTTGTATTGTACTTTGCCCTAGCGCACTGTCAGCCAGAGAGCTGTGATGGAGCTTTGGGAGGGGAGGCTTGTCGCTCCAGCAGCTTGTTTTATATCTCACACACACCAACTTTAATTTATACGATAATAAATACAGATATCTGCACGCACTAGTCAACACCAGGGAGACCTATGATCAAGGAGACCTGGGTTCGATTCTCGACTCGTCCGGCCCGAATTTATATTTCGAAAATTACTCAAAGTATATGTCAGGATGGTTTGTTGACCAAGTCCTTGTTCGCCCTTGTTCTAGCAACTCGCTCGGTATCAAAATTGTATAAAATTTAATTTAATTATTATTTCAGCTTGCACACCACCTAGAAAAATTATACTCACGCTGTTATTTTACGAGAATCTAATAGATAGTCACGAATAAATACATTTATATGCCTTTAATATTAGCGGAGGCGGGATGAGCCATTTTCTCTCATATCAAATCCGCAGCATCAGGCATTCAGAACCACCAGCCATCCTCGTTTCAAGGAAGGATAACATAAAAAAAACGAAACACATAATGAAGGCAAATGTACATGTATTAACTTTAAATATTCAGCACAAAGATTTATTTTGTGTCGGAAATTCGTAAATTTTTCAGGTATATAGAGATACTATATGGAATTTTACAGGTAGTTAGAGATTTTATTTCCTACACGATTCGTTTTTGGCCAGCCTGATTACTCTAGGAACGCATACCCCTAATACAAGCAATGAGTCCTTTCATCCGCTGATGTATTTACTTAGAAATATTTCCCCGTGACGTGGTTAGCCAACGAGAATCATTGGAGGAGATGGAGTAATTGGAGGAGCCATTTAATATAGTGGAAATGGATAGAACGAAGGTGAGTAATTAGCCAATGAGAATCGTTCGCGGAGGTGGAGATGGTGGGTTAATTGAACGAATAAATAGAGAGAGATATATATATATATATATATATATATATATATATATATATATATATATATATATGGTGGTGAAAGCCTGCCGACTAATTGGTTCAACGAAGGTTTACTAAAGTACGCGAGAATATATCCAATGAGAAACATGAGTGAAGGTCGAGCGAATGCATCTTATTAGCCGAACTAATGTGAGCAATTACCTAATGAGAGACATAGGTTGTGGTGGGGCAATTGGGCAAGTAAATATATATCAAGGGGGGAGTGGTGGGTGTCAGTCGTCTGGTGGCCGTGGTGCTGGAGGATCTCAGCAAATTTAAAACTTTTGAAAAATAAACTTTGTAATCATACAGGTATATTAATAATTTTGTTTATCATAAATTATTAAAAATACATTTTGGAATACTTTAAATAATTATTTAATAATTTCAAAATTAATTTGTTTTGTTTTTTATAAAGTTCTTAGATTTTTTGGTAATTTTTTAAATTATTTTGCAATTTTTTCGGCAATTTAATGTTAAAGGTTACCTGAGTAAACGTCCAAAGACTAGGTCACCGACATACAACATGGAGGACAAGATGGCCGCCGAAGGACTGGAATGGCAGAGCATTAACAACTTCGGTGCACCGACGCGCCATGCCTGTGTCCCAGAATGGGTATAATCATTTTACTACAGTAAACTATTTAAAAAGTCAATTTACTAAAACAATATAAATTATAATCTATAAAATCGGTGATGGCAATTTAGTAGAAATAGACATGTATTTTCAGAAACTTCACTTCCTGTAGATAAAGCGTGCTTATTGAGGACTGATCACATGTATCATATAAAGTTGACTTTTAGTACAACTTCAGGTTGTGTTGCTAGCCTGTGCATGGTATATGTATGTCAACAACACGACATCAATAAAAACATATTATGGTGTGTATTATACTGACATTTTCGAACAATGCATCCTGATTTAATAAACTGCATTAAACACATGCATCCAAAGTGCCGCAGCTGTAAAAAAAACACTGTGTCTAGTCAGTCACGAATACACAATAACATTTGCTACTTATGACTGAGACTTGGCCAAATATTATTCCGAAACAGTTTCTCCGTATTAAATATTTGTTGAAGGAAATAACAAAATACCTGACCTTAGAAGCAATAAAAAGGAAGTCCCAAATGGAACAAGTAGGTATATAAATTATATAATAGCACCATAATAAATTATTAACCTGAGCATTGAAAAGTACCAACTGAATTGTTAAACTCATTATTGACCTAGTGTTGTAGGTAATTCACGTAAAAAAAAGTTAATTAGTAATGTAATGTGAATCTCTATCTACATCTCCTCTCAGAGATGAGACACTGTAAATGGCTCGCAAAATCATTTTCGAGGCTTACAGGAAGTCTATATCCCAGGAGGAGTGGACCAGGAAACTAGGAATCAGTGGTAAGTGGTGCCTTCAGGGTTGGTCGTGAGTGCAGTAGATCTGTCCTTGACTTAGAGTAGAAGTCAGTTCTATTAGTTGAGCCAACAGTAGAATCATTTTGCTGTGACCACGTTAATGCTCTTTATTAAAGATCTGTAGTAATTCAGGCCTTGCTAGTCATTCTCCTACCTTATCATCTAAGAGAGCTTTGCTACTAAACTCACGCCCCTTTTGAACGCAAGTTACGCCACTGTGGAACTAGTAGTGTTACATTGGTGGAGACGCCGTCCCTCCTTAGCTCTTGCAAGCGAGAGACTTACACCATACCACCACACCATTACATAAATCACCCCATACGTAAATAGCTTCTGCGTGAAGTGTTTGTGTGTAATTGTGCAAGGATTATAAGTGTTGTGCTTTTATCAGTTGTGCGTGAATAATCAATATACGTTATATCAGTATTAGTGAGGACAACTTAATTAAGCATACGGGTATTTATTTATTTAATGGTTTCCGAGAAAAACAATACGACTTTGTTCACACCTAAAAAATTATTAAGGCGTTTATTGTGGATCTCGCAGACGCTAGCCGCACCGTAGAATAAAGAGAATCGGATGGTGCGCAAAAATGTCTTTCTTTAATTGAAATAGAAGACAAATTAATACAAAACAAACGTAGTGAAGCATTTAAATTGGATACTAAATTAAACATCATAAAAAAAAACTAACAGCGAATATTATTTAGAGAAGCCTAGTTCCTAGTCAGTGGACGACAGTTGTAGATCAGCTTTAGAGTTAAAGAATATTTCCATAGAGAAACCTCATCACTGCGGAAATATAGAAACAGTTAGGCACTTGTACGAGAATACAGCTGTAGGGGATCTTTACTGTACACACAATAAAGTGGCAGAAAGGCAACCTGTTAGAGAAGTAATTTAAAAATCTGATAAAAGTCAACCATTTTGACGAGAAACTGTGGAAAATGTTGAAGAATTTTTACAACATTATGGTGCGGTTAGTGAAATAAATGACTCGGACGATGCAAGCTAGAGTAAGCGTCTAAACTTCTACTTAAAATGTCCACCAAAAGGAAAATACGAGACCACTGTACTACGTAGAGAAGTAGAAGACGTTACTTGGAGACGTATAGTAAAACCCCTAAGAAATTTTTTCTCGCCAAATAAAAGTGTAGAAATACAGAGAACTCTTGTATACTAAGAGGCAAAATGTAAATAAAAGTTGTCAATAATATGCTGAAGACATGCTATTATAAAGTATAAACATTCCAGAGTCAAAATGTGTATCAATTATTCGTAAATCAATAATTGTTTTTAATTGCGGATCAAATAATACGACTGGAAAACTAGATGAAAGAGAAACTTCTCAACAACCTGGAAAGAGTGGCATTTGGTACAAAAATGTACAACTAAAGCACTGCAAGGGGACCAGTGTGTCAGACAAATAATTGATTTGAAAACGATATTGTTGGAATAAAATTGTATTATTAACTGTAAAATGGTACGGCAAATGACAGTCAGACACATAGACCTAATACAGTGGAGATTGTGAGGCTGGTTGAGCAGGTAGGTCCAATGATTACCAATTTATCATAACAAAAAACCTGTGGTTGCCATAGAAAAGAGAATAGGCTGTTTACGGTAAAGTGAGCACTTTTGAGGCCCTGGATTATGTTTCATTACAGCCATTTTTATCCTTTTACAATCTTTTTAAATAAATGTTTCAATGCAAGTAACAAATACAGTGTGCATATTCCACCGCAATTGGAATTTTCGTCTATGGATCAAATAAAATATATTAATTGATTATTATTCCAAATGAGAGGGCTTTCAAAAGTGCTCACTATACCGCGAATAGCATGTAGCCCAATTTTACAATTCGTTAATAAATAAACCATTGTAACATTAGTTTATGCGGCGTAATTGAACAGTTTTGAATAAGTTGCCAGCATAAGAAATATTTAAGGTTTTTTCTTAAAACTGTTTGCGATTTTAATAAAAGATATGACGTTTGAAGCGCAGCTATTCCTATATTATTGTAATTTTAACACATGTTTCATATTTCGAATCAAGTTTCTAACGAAATAAAAGCACTTTTTTTTAAATAAATATATAATCCATAATAAAAACCTCGTCTTTATAATAACGAATGATTCGTTACCATGTTTCTAACGTATTTTATAAGATTGTTGACATTTAATTAGGCATTTGGTTTTAAAGGGAAATGTGTTTTACTCTACAAAATTCGACTTGTAACAGCATACATATATAGAACTACTTTTTATTGTTTTTCCTTCACTTTATAATGTCTGCATGCTAGTCAATATATGAAAAAAACCTACCTGGGCCTTATTATGATCTGATCTTGCCATTTGATATTATTTTACAATATTACATGTAAAGGGGAGGCGCCACGCACATCATAACTTCGCCTAAGTTCACCTCGCCTTAGGTTTCTGCTTCTACATGAGGGCCGTGGACGTGTCTTACCTTTGGTGCAACGGGGCCCACTCTACTGACCACCTCGCTGCTGTTGCCTGCATGACTGCTGGACGGCAAATGGCGCGTGGCGGGCTAGTGTGCCGCTTCCAAGTCTCGCCTGCTGCCCTTCCCCCGCCACTCCTTCCTAAAGCTCTCTCGGGGCACCATGACAATCAGACGCTGGCCAGCCATGACGTCAACAGAGTGCGTTTCCGCTACGGGATCGTCGGATAATGTTCCAGAAGAAGATGGAAATTTGTATATAAGGTTATTGTTTTCCCTTTTCTCCTGCTCGGGAAGACAGTTTAGAGACTTTCTTAGAGAAGGAACTGCCGTTCCTTGACTTTAAAGAGGATCTGGTTGGTGGTTTGCTATGCAAAATATATAAATAAAAGATACACTCCCTTTATATATTTTATCATTTTGTAAACAACTCAATATATTATATTAGTTGCCCCTATAAATATATATATATATATGTAGAAAAGTTTTCGTGGGAAAACTAAAAATCATGGCATTTTGGTAAACTTTGAAATATATTTGTAATCGCATATTCGGCAAATGATACATTTGTACTTCAGAAAAAGGGGAAATTGTATTTTTGTACGTACCTTTTATTTTACTTTGCAAACCCCAACCGAAAGATACCCTGTGATGACACACTAATAGGGGGTCCCTATTCCTTGAAATACGAACATCTTCAGGGAAACAGAGAAGAAGACCTATTTGCATTTGTCAACAGAAACCGTCGCAATAGTACCAGAATGCAAAATCGATGTGATGTCATTGCGGTCGCCAAAATTCTTTCCATGTTTTCGTGTTACTCTGTAGCTATCTATGTCGTTATATACTATTAACTGAAAAATCCATATAATGTACCTGCTATGACGTTAACATTCTCGTTATTTTTTGTTTCTTGCTGTTTTTATTTCATGGAAAATTAATTTTTTCTTAATATAGTAGAAAAAAGCTGATTGCTTACATCATTGATTACGTGAGGGGTAGCATAAAGTTTGAATCAATACTTAATTAATGTACAATGTTAAGTAACCTCGAATGCCCCTTTTACTTGAATCATTGAAAAAGACAGAGGTGACACCTTAAAATTACTGCAATAAATCAAGCTGCATATTTTCCTGTACGTGCTAAAACACATCCTTGACCGTCAGCTAAATTTCATTATTTTCTTTTGATAGCCTAATTCGGCACCTTTGATAAATACTGATTGTTGTTATATTTTATAAACATGATGGTGATGGCTGAGCGCATAAATAAAGACTCAGAAGCGTTATGTAAAGTCAACTTCGTTTTGAAAACCAGTCAGTGATGGTAGTGAGAAGTCTTACCTGGTTCTGTGTGAGATATCCAGTCACTGTGGGAGTGGTAATGCCGCACAGTGAGATGGTAGTGAGAAGTCTTACCTGGTTCTGTGTGAGATATCCAGTCACTGTGGGAGTGGTAATGCCGCACAGTGAGAGGGTAGTGACAAGTCTTACCTGGTTCTGTGTGAGATATCCAGTCACTGTGGGAGTGGTAATGCCGCACAGTGAGAGGGTAGTGACAAGTCTTACCTTGTTCTGTGTTAGGTAACCAGTCACTGCGGGAGTGATAATGCCACATAGTGAGAGGGTAGTGGTAAGTAATCCCACCAGCACACTTGAATACCTGGGCGCTATATCAAGTACGTTAACCCTGAAAACAGAACATAGCCACTATTTAAGCAAATGACTAACCTATATTTATAAAGAANTATATCAAGTACGTTAACCCTGAAAACAGAACATAGCCACTATTTAAGCAAATGACTAACCTATATTTATAAAGAATGTATGTTTTTAATGGTCATTGTGTAGTGCGGATGACTTGTTATATGTGATAGAGAGCAACAAGAATTTTACTTATGGAAATAAATTGTGATCAGGTCAGTTAGACACGCATACCGTCAATGTGAATGCACATTGGGCTCTAAACCATTTCCACGCCTCTCATATTGAATTAGCTCAACAAAAGTCAACTAGTAAATACAAGAATTATTGTGGGCAATTAGATTTAAAAAGGATTAAACCATATTAATATATATCATTAAAATATTAGGCATTTGTGGCCTGGCATTCTACTGCCTTTAAATTAGATAAATACTCATTATTACCTCAAATCTAATACTTATAATTTTTACGTTATGTAATATACCACGACCTCTGAGTGAAAAACAAAACATCTGCATTTCAAGTGTACCTAGACCGCACCAGTAACCTACTGCCCCAGTAAATAAAAACGTGGGTGCGTGTACTTATGTACGCGCGTTTCAAGTTCTACTAATTGGGCGTTACTAAAATGAAATTTTATTACTTAAACAAAAAATTTATATAACTAGGAAAAAGATAAAATGACTGAGGAATGGACATTAAACCCAGTTAAAGATGGTTTTATTAAATAAAAAAATGTATACTTACAAAAAACCTTAAATAATTTAGAACACTTTCAAAACTATACTATACAATTTCTGTCTCTAACGAATTGTTCACGGCAGAATGTAAATAAAATCATTTAATAATAAATGCATATTCACAATGAATTACTAATATAAATTAATTGTTTTCCAATTTGCTTATTACATGAACTGATTTTCTGTCAGTTTTAATTATAACCACCTTCTATGATCTGTACCTTGCGTTTGTATAAAGCTAAACGATACGCTCATGCGCGTTGAGGTCATTCCCCTATCACGTTCAATGTCGAATTTCGTTACACTATGCGCGCGCAACTTCCTTTGCACAATATCTTTTACCCTCAACATGCGGGTTAGCAGATCTCGGTGAACGGGAACAGAACATCTTCTCCCTTCATCTCTTCATTTCTTAAGAGTTGTCCAATTATGCATTCGAGCTTATTAAACGCTGCTGCTGTTCATAAGCGTGATTGTGGTATTTTTCACAAGTTTTTCCGGTTCGGTGAAATATTTAATGTCTCTCTTCGTAGTTTTCTTACGTAGCACATCTTCGCAGACAGCTCAGTCAAATTTAATCACCACTGTACGTATTGCAGAATTGGTTTAGCTCTACGCACTCATGCATTACATAGAGGTACTCTAGTTTCTTAGCAAGATAACTTATTAATAAAGGAGTGAAATGTTTTAGGTGACTTTTGAGCATGTTATTCCACTTAACTCAAGAAATGTTTTCCTGTTTGTAGTTCCGTTGTAAGATTCACAATATTTATTATTCTGTTTTTATTTGAGAGAATGTAAAAAATTTCTTTAATTTTATGGGTATTTTATTATTCTGTAAAGAAGGATGAGGTCTCTTTGACTTTCCGTGATAAGTTACCCAATATCAGAAATTTTAACGAGCTTAATGTTTCATTAAGGTATCTTCAAAGAAAACTTTGGAAAATATTTTTTATGTTTAGAAGGTGAACATCAAACGAAGGAATTGTTAGAATGAAGGTTTATTCTTGAGGTGACGAATTTTGGCTATTTAAAGGTTTTATGTACCTTCTTTTACTTTCTTATANATTTTACTTTCTTATATATATATCCAATGGATATTTGAAATATATAAAGTAGCTCGTAATAAAACGGGATAACAGAAGCAAACACATATATGTGTGGGTATGTAAGCTACAGTAAAGGCAACATATTAAATCGTTAACTGTCATATACTCTTTAGAATGTATTGTTGAGATAGCTTGCGAAGCATAATACAGATGTTTAACATAGAAGGCGACACCGTACACTTGTCTACCGCGTGGAACACATCGTCAGCTATCACAGTAGCCAGTAGACAGCGCGAGAGGGCATAATGGGACGGTCTGAGGAACTCACGGACATTCAACGTTGTCAAGAGGTCGAGTGCTACTTGTTTAAGGAGAATTTCACCTAACTCGGGACTCATATAGTACTTAGCAAGAACATCTGACATATCGGTCGCTTACTATCACAATTGATGCCATCGAAAAATTTAGGGTGACATGTCATCCCGGGAATCATTCTAACCGATTTTAACCAAATTTTGTATGTGGACAGAGCATCAGGTAGTAATTAAATTAATATATGAATAAATACACACATGTTTTACCCGGGACTTGAACCAGGAAACAACACACAATAAGCCAGCTTGCAATGTACTGAATTATGGAGGTTGGATTCGGAGAATGAACTTCGGATTTAATCAGTCTAATGTTTGAAATTACAGGGTTTATTAACCTTAAATATTTAGAGCGCTGTTATTTTGAAAACAACGAACTCAGCCACTTAAAACCTGTAAGTTTTCATATCCTACCGTAGCACTACTTGTGTAAATAATTTGGTGGAATCCGGTTTATTAATAACTGTGTTGCCAAATAACTTAATTTTCTTATTTAATGATATCATACATAAATTTAAAGAAAGGCTCTATATACGATGCATCTAATTTGTAATGTCTACATAGAAAATCTTGTTTCATTTGGTAAAATTTTTAAATATATGTAGCACACTTACTTAAATTACTGGGAAAACGCAATTTTGATCAATTTTGTAAGACCCGTTTAAATCATGGAAGTTAGATGTACTTCTGTAGCATTTAATGTGTGTAAAAATTGGTACATATTACTTGAAATGTTACAGTGTCACATCTGATGGAAATTAGTTAATTGGTTTTTGAGATATGTCATGAAACCCCCATAAGTATTAATATGGCGTTCTTAAAAAACTGGAGGACCAAAAACAATGTAATAGCACAATCGATTATTATATACTGCCAATATATAAAGTTAAGATAACATAGATTACCTAAATTCTCAGATGTAGCGCACATAACAAAAAAAAAATTATAGTTGCGATTTTAAAATAAGTGTCTTTTAAAAAAAATTATACATATAATAATATGGCTTGCCACAGTAATGCATATTCGCCAAGTTTTTTAAGAATGAGTTGAATGTTTCCCGAGAGATGAAAGAAAAACTTTATTTTTATCGGTGGGGCTACCACACAAAATTGCAGAGGAATCAAGTTCTGCATATACATTTTTTATGGTTACAATAAGCACTGCTATCATACAAACTTAAGTTGGAATTTTTTTCTTTTAAAAAATATACTGTTCTAAAATATCTATATAGTCACCATTTTGAAAATAAATGACTGACTTACTTAAAATTATACCAGTTTACTTGATCTGCTGCAGTACTATTTGTTTGCCAAATTTATTAGGAATATGTTAAATGTTTCCCGAGAAATAACAAAAAACCTCTTTACTCGTATAGCGCTCTTTTACAAAATGGCGGATAAAATATGTTCTAAGTGGATACAATTGATAGATATAATATGAACTACCAAAATATAAAGTCGATATAGCATTAGAGGCATAAATGGCTATGGGGCCGGCATTTTTTAAAATAAGTGCACGATATGTTAAATACATATCGCTTAACACATCTGCAAAAGTAATTATTATTTGCCAAATATGGTAAGAATTTGTACATTTTTACCACAATGACATAATAATGTTATTTAATCGTATGGCACTATCTTTAAAAATGGCCAAAAAATGTCACGTGTTGGTATATATTATGCTCCTAACAGATACTTTCCGTATACAAAATTTGGTCGACATTGTTTAAATTATATCTAAGATATACCAAATCAACCTAAAAAAAATTGGTATGGCCACAATTAGGAAAGTAAGAAACTAATAAATTTCAATCACTCTCGTTTACATTTCCGATTATAGTATTACTTACCTTTCAAATTGGGAGGCAATAAGTATACAAATTTTTGATATATAAAAAGTATCTTTATTTATTTATCTGATGCAATTTTCCGAAATGGCTTTCTACCAGCATTATAAATTTCAAAATTTTATACTTAAACTGTGCTTTGTCGGCATACAAAATTTGGTTTTAATTGGTTGAATGGTTACGAGATATGACATTGTGTCCCAAAAGCCCGGTGTAGTCGGAAATTATAAAAGTCAGGTGCCCTTACTAGGTAACACATGTTTACCAAGTTTGGTAAAATTCGGTAAAGGCGTTCAAAATCTGAAAGGGGTGGCACACACGCGCAGACACACAGACACATATATACGCACACACACACAGACACATATATACGCACACACACACAGACATGCAGACCGGAGATTTATCTTATAAGTCTTTCATTCCTTCGGAAAGTAGGCAAAAAATAAGCTTCTGATTTACATCTCGAAAAATACAAGACCATTTCTCACAATATTTGGAAAGTAGTAACACTGCGGCAACTCACGTAAAAGTAGGCAACTTAAGTGTTAAGTGCTTATTTTCAAAATGGCGGTTAAACAATCCTTACCTTCGTTTTGTATATACATTATATTTTTACATTAATTTCCATAAAAATATATGTACCGAATATTTCTGTTACAAGTATTTGTGTGCCAACACAAAGTCACTTTTCTATCGCATTTTTAAAGGTAGTGCCACATAAATTAATAAATTTTTTATGTGGAATATCGTTAATCTATTGACCTGTTCCTACCAAATTTAGCAAACAAGTAGCGCTATGCCAGGCAGTACTAATTGATATGTTTTTAATGCTGGAAGCATTTATTTTCAAATTGTCTGCTAAATTGTCTTTATATAGGACATGTACCAAATGTGTTTACACATAATTTATTTTGTTTGTCATTTTGTAAGAATAATCACAGATAAATTAAAATGTATTAATTCATAGCACCAGGAAAAGAATTTTTTTCTACCAAAATTGGCAAAAATTGCACTTCAAAAGACCATTTTAATTGATTTGTTTTGAATGGGTCAGACACTTATTTTAAAAATGGCGATCATATAAACATTTTGTTTCAGTAAGTTATATCTACGAAACTGCGAAACAAATTTCCACTTTACTTTAATTGCAGGCTGTGCCTGTTATAACCATCAAAACTGTTCATACAGTTCCTCATTTATACACAATTTTCTTAGGTGGCTACATGTTAAAAGATAATGTTTTTATGTCATAAAATTGCAATAAATCAACCGATTCCTACCAAATTTGGCGAAGATGTATTCTTTAGGGCATGCAAATGTTTGATATTTATGTTGTAAGTGGGCCAGACACTTATTTTCAAAATGTCGGCTATAAAAATAACTTAGATTAGGAAGCTATAAATATGAGACTATGTAAACCGATTTTAACTAAGTTTGTACACTATAAGTACCTACATCATTCGTTGAATGTGCTGTTATGTAATATTTTTCTCCATTTATGATGGCCACATGAAAAAAGTTGAGGTTTTATGAAATATCTCGAGGACCAATCAAACAATTTCCACCAAATTTGACACACAAGTAATGCTACAGTAGGGTATGTAAAGTAACATGTTTTTGGTGAAGCAGGCCTTTTCTTAATGACTTTAACATTTGTCAATATAAAATGTATGCTATATCTATTGAACAATTTTAAAAAATTTAACCAAATTTGGTTTAAAACGGTATTCATTAGGATCATGTATGGAGACAGAGAAAATATTTGCTTGTCTTTCCGCAAAGAAAGTGCCATATGGAAAAATTAAGCTTGCCATATTTCAGGAACAATTCTACTTATTTCCACCAAATGTTGCACATCATTAGCGCTACAGAATGCCACATAAACTTACGTGAATTTTGTGGGGTCTGTCACTAATTTTCGAAATGGTGGTCATATAAATAATTAAAATAATAATGTGATACTGCAAGTGGTTCAATTTCCTCCCCTGGTGTTATTTTACAAAATGGCTGGCAATAGAGCACGTATGAACGCATTAATTATGCTTCTACTTAGCGAGTTTGAACGTGGTGATAAAGTCGGCGCACGAGAGATGGGACATAGCATCTCCGAGGTAGCGATAAATGTGGATTTTCATGTATGTCCATTTTAAGGGTGTACAGAGAATATCGGGAATCCAGTAAAACATCAAATCATCCACATCGCTGCAGACGGTAAAAAAAGATCGTGAAAGAACGGGACAAACGACAACTGACGAGAATCATTAAACGTGACAGACGTGCAACCCTTTCTCAAATTGGCGCAGATTTCAATGCTGGGGCATCAACAAATGACAGCATGCGAACTATTGAACTGACCATAATTGATATGGGCTTTCGGAGCCGAAGGCTTACTCATGTACCGTTGTTGACTGCACGATACAAAACTTTACGCCTCGCCTGGGCCCGCCAACACAGCCATTGGACTGTTTATTACTATAAACACGTTGCCTTGTCTGACGAGTCTCGTTTCCAATTGTATCGTGCGGATGGATGTGTGCGGGTATGGAGACATTGTCATGAATCCTATATTTCAACAGGAGAATGTTCAAGCTGGTGTAGTCCCTGTCATGGTATGTGGCGTGTGCAGTTGACGTGAAATGGGACCACTAAAATGTCTATATGTGACTCTGACATGTGACAGATACGTACCCATCATGTCTGATCACCTGCACCCATTCATCTCCATTGTGCATTCCGACGGACGTGTACAATTCCAGCAGGACAATGCGACACCCCACACGTCAAGAGTTGTTACCGAATGGCTCCAGGAACACTTTTCTGACTTTAGATACATCCATTGGCGACCTAAATCACCAGGCATGAACATTATTGAGCATATCTTGGATTCCTTGCAACGTACTGTTCTGAAGAGATCTCTACCGCCTCACACTCCTATAGATTTGTGGACTGCCCTGCAGTATTCACGGTGTGAATTGCCTCCTGCATACCTTCAGACATTAGTCGAGTCCATGCCCCACGTCTTGCGGCACTTCTGCGTGCTCGGGGGGGCCTACACGATATTAGGCAGGTGAACCAATTTTTTTCGCTCTTCAGTGTATATTTAGTTACACATATTGGTAGGTATGTCATATTAAGCTAAAATGTTAATATTGTTGCCATTCTGATAATTTCTGACTGGCAAACTTGAAAAAGAAAACTTTATTTTGCCGTACCGTATTAAAACTTATGCACTGAATTTGGTAATAATTGATGTATTATTTCCCGAGATATGACACAAACACATATTTTTTCATGTAGTGCTATCTTACAAAAGGTTTTACAAACATGGTTATGTGATGGGACGTATGATACTTGTAATATATACTTTCAGCACACAATATTGGGTCGATAAATACTGGATGGTAGGTTTGAGATACAAAATAAACCTAAAATATCAGTATTGCCTACATTTAAAAATCGAATACCTACCTAATATAAATAATATATGTTTAAATTGCTTACTACATAACAACATACTTACTTAATTTTGCCGAGAATCGGTAGTTATAGAGATACAATGTAAAATATTTATTTATCATGTTTTGCTATCTTCCAAAATGGCGGACCTACTACATGGCGCACGCTACTCAGTGTCTCTGTTAAAATCTATGCAGATAGGGAAAGTGATCTCATAATCCTTTCTTCCCACGGAAAGTAGCCTGCAAACATTATTGAACCCTGTAGAGACCAATGAGGATTCGCTGAGGTGTAAGGAGTAGTTAGTCATTACACCAATACGTGTATTTAGATATTTGTAGAGAACTGCGAAATAGATTTAAAAAAAGGGAAAATTGTAGGGAAATGCAATTTTTTATCAACTGTTGAAAGGAGGCATATTTTTTAAATCAGTCAGCAGTGAAACTTTTCATGTATTAAGTCCAATATATTTAATTACACTCTCGTCCATGCTATTCCTCAAAAGTCAAATCTATTCAGTTTGTTCGTAATATAAATGGCAGGCCAAATAAGTATACAGGAATAAAGAAAAATTACAACAGATACTTACAATAGTTGAATGTGACATACTTCACATCCTACCAGAATGAGGGTAATGCACACGAGCACCAACAGTGTCGAAGTAGTTAGCTGGATCAGGAAGCCAAACATGGCTGTTATCAACAAACTTCCACAGATGTACAACTTTCGGGTCTAAAACAGATACTTTTTTTTTACTTATACTTAATAACGTGCATAAATATGCCAAAATCTAGTTTTTGTTTAAAGCCTATTATTAATATACTGACATTACTTACTGCGGTGATCGTCAATAAATTCCTCATGTGCAGTATGTCTGCAAATGGAGAAATCAAATACATAAGTAGGAGTTTGATAATAAATGGCAGAGAAGAGAGGTATCCTGAATTCTTGTAATCGAATTTCAACACATCTGAAAAAAAAACAACCTTCATGAAAATAAACAGATTACCTGTGGTATGTGAGAATTTTAGAATAATTTTAAAATACTGAAATCACATACAACTCAAATAAACACTGAAGTAACAACATTCGATGACTGTTCTGCAGAACTCCCGGAAATAGAGGAGTTCTCCAGTAACGTAATGAAGTAAAGAGAAACTTCACACAGAAACATATGCAGTTACATTATCGAAAGCAGCGAAACGTATGACGTAGAAAAACCTAACTTGATACAAAAGGACACATATTTAGTCGTAGGAAGGGTGAGGTGAGCCAGAGTTACCACCAAAAAAAGTGATATAGGATGGTTTAGTATGCGACAAATATTAACCAGCGGTTTAAATAGCGTAGGAATGAACAACATTGAGAAATCTATTTTGTAGGGTGACCGGTAGCCCATTAATTTTGTAATCACCATAAAATAGTTTCTTGGCAAGGAAAGATTGATGGTAACAACTAAATAATTTTGTTTTCGCCACAAAAAAAAATATTGGCAAAATTAATACATACAAAATATTTTTATTTGTGCCAGGACTCGTGCAACATGACGAGGTGTTACAGAATCTTGATTGAAAATAAAGTGGTGTTTAAATGTTTGGTGTATGAAGTGAATAACATCCCTTAATATAATATCCCTTACTAGGTTACGGAGCTAGGGGAATGCAAATAATGGTGCTCTAATCGTGTCGTGAAAATGGGACTGGCAAGAATGGTTGGGGCAATTCCCAAATGGATACATATAATCAAAATACAACTGTAATGACAAAGGCACCAGCTAATATTGGTGTGCTACCAGAGTTTATCCAGTCATCAAGCAAAATAAGTGTCAAAGTAGTGTTGGTACATGACAAGTACGAAGGTCATAGTTAAAACGGCTCGGGAATAAGATATTTTCACATAAATGAGTAGAGATCAGTGACAGTGGGTAGAAAAACCTCTAAAATGAAATTGGTTTTGCAGGGTGGACAACATGCCAACTATGAAATCATTACCTTGCACCGCCCTCAGTCACACGAACCTCATACCAGTGATCGTGCTGAACCCTGCAGTACATCATTCACAGTCCGAAGGTGATTAACGTAGGGAGAGGATCTGGATGTGCTTGTGTATATGTTTTTGAACATGGTTAAACACTAGGCCGGGTCTTGCAGTCATCCTTAAAACGTAAACTGTTAACCACCAGCCATCATAAAACATAACACTAAAACAATGTGCAGAGGAGTGAAACTATATGGCAAATTAAATTAGACTTAATAAAAATATTAAACAAGTTACAATTAATTTGTGAATCTTTCTTTACGTATTTATTATTGTTGAGCTGTACAGTTGGTTGAGTATTTTTTGTTTTGGTATCTTTTTTGTAATAACAAAGTTTTAAAAAAATGTAACTAACAATAATACATGTGCTATCAGCAGGAAGAAATTTTACATTGAAGATGTGCACCTCATGGTTATTTGTTAAATATACACCACATAACCAAAAAAACTCGCTTTTTTTACATCTCTCGGCAGTTATCCAAACAAAATTTTATAAATAACTTTTTATAGCGAGTGCAAAATTATGATTCGTTAGGTTCAGGATACCCAGGTATTATGAAAATAAATTACACGCTTCTTATAATAACTGTAAGAGAAAAATTATGTTGAGAGTTCTTTGTAGTCAAGATGAGAGAATAATATTGTGTATCATGCAGGCTATTCCGTTTAACTAGGTGCTGCCGCGAGCCAGATACACTGCCATCAGACTGGCGTAAGAACAGTTACATGGCAATTTGTAAAACACTGAGTCTGCTCGTGATGTCAGCTAACACATCATGGCTGAAAAGCTGGTCAACGAGTTGGACTGCATGAAACCTAAAATATAACCAACCGGTTATAACTTACCTACAGGAAAAACATGAAAACATGGACAGGTAAAAAAAAATTACATTGCATTTCCCAACGGCGGTAGTAGATTATTTGTCACCACATAATTTATCATTTATCAGCAAAGCTTCGGAAAAGCAGTCAACCACATGACGAAAATTTTGTGAAGGGAAAGAGGTCAGTTCAGCACCATCGAGTAACATACAAGAAATGATAAATCCACAGAGTAGTGGTTCAACAGACGAACTGTTACACTTGGTCTCGGTTACAAGTGGATTGGCCAGTAATATTTTACTTTTATTCTAGGTTTTCCACAAATTATTGACTAATGATTTTTTTGGAGACCTAATAACAGATAATTATTACATAAATGACTTTACAACAAATGCTGCTATCTTAAAATATTGAACAAATCACAAAACATGATAAAATCAACACACATTTTGAAATTACATAACTGACAAAATTATAACATGCTGTTATTTTGTACTAGAATAAAACCCTTATGAACCTTTTTATTAAACAGTAAATCACATAATTAAATACGCTACCCATTAAAATTTTTAAACATTTATAACAAAATTAATATTTAAAAACACGTTTTGTACAAATTTCAAGTATAAGTTTGAACGTGAAATTAATAGCTTGCCAGCAAATGACGACAAGGCTTCGCCAAACCAAAGCAAACTTTACCCGAATAAGGGCAAATACAAAAAAAAGCACAATCAAGTCACTAATGGCGCCACAGAATTGCACAAGCTTCTGCCCTCAAACGAGAACATCATCGCTGGTCAACGGTTAGGAAAATCCTAAAATATTGTAGATAATATACTAAGATAATACATTAAGTTACCCAAACAATTACAAGTAATCCTTTACCAAACTTCTAAAATAATCCTTTATATTCCTGTGAAGTGGGAGGTAGACACACCATTATAGTTCCTTAGGGTGGGGAAGGTGAAGTGGTAGGATGTGGTTATCTACGAATGGGAAGATACCGGAATTTAGCCTTAAACAAAAACCAAAAGCTAGGCAAAGAGCAGCAATGCTGCAAGAAACCACAATGGGTACTTGGTTAAAGTCAAGAGTACTTCACGTGTCATGTACTGGGCGGAGAAGGTGAAGGATACCATTGAAGTTGGTACTGTGTGTTCGGGATGCCAACATGGCATCGAGTTGCCTAACCAAGGAGCTTAATGAGGTAAGGTTAGGAAATATAGAAAAGAGAACAGATTTAGTGTTAGGAGCAAGTTTTGGAACATGAATTATCGGTAAAGTAAGATTAATGTGCATGGCTAAACTAACTGAACCAAAAGTTTTGAAGTAAGGCCTTACTATGACACAATGAGAAGCATTACCAATATATCTGCTCCCATATGAGAGAAAGAGCAAGTAGAATCAGTAGCACATCTACAGAGAAGGGTGATTTCGAGAGGGAATTTAGTGGCAAACAACCAAAAAAAAAAGTGTTTTGAAAAAAAAAATCATAATAAGGAAGTGCAAGTATAACTATCGATTTCTTGCAGAAGTGCAGATAGAGTTTGTCATAGAAAAGGTTGAATTTGAAAAACACGACTGTCAAAAAATGGGAATACAGGAGGACAGATGTAATTCGATGATTTTGATACTGAGCTACAGCATTATGATTCAGTGAAGCAATTGACTTTCTGTCTGGGCTAACAACAAGGAATTCATTTGAGATAAGAAAAATACTGGTTGAAATGTTGAACCAGGAAGGTTAAGGGGAAAGCATGATATCTTTCAAAGAGGCTATCCTGTTTGGCTAATGGAACATCAAAAATAAAATATAAAGATGTATTTTAAATTACAGCTTGCACTGAACTTAGACCATAAATCATATACAGATTATCAGGAGTAACAGGAACTATCATGTATAGAGATAAAGCAATTAGGTGTCTTATCTTATTCAAAATGTTAATAATAGACACTGAATCTAATAAAGTAGAGTTCACTGTACTGTCAACACTGGTTTCAGTGTCCGAAATATCATCGGAAAGAAGATCACTCATCTGCCACAAGTGACAGAGAGGATGATTTGGCATGTAAGAGAACATCAAACAGAGGTGTAGATTTATGTGACTCATATCTAGCATAATTGAATAACATTTGTAACGAGGGCAGATTATTGTCTCAAATGATTTGATACTTTGCAAGAGAAGCAATGGGCGCCGAACACATGTTTCTGTTAAATTGCTCCACATGCGAATTTGAAGTATTATATGCGAACAAAGTGATGTGTTTGGCCCATAGAATAAACAAATGTGTCTGAAGGTATAGGAAATAAACTGAGATCCATTGTCTCTTACAATAGTATTAAGAATACCAAAATTGTTAAATATGCTAAAGTGAAGTGCATGTACAGTAGAAAAACAAAGAACTTTCCCCATGGAAATACCAACAACAATTTTTTTTTAATGCATTAATACATAAAAGCATTTTATGTCCAGACTTACACCTAGGAAGTGAACCTACAAACTCTATATAAATCTTTTGCATGGGCCTTTCAGCTACTTCGGATAACAAAAATTTTAATGTGAATTTTGACTAGGTTTATTTATTTCACATTGTTGACAGGTCTTCACACATTCAGCAATTTCAGTATTCATAAATTTGCAGTTAAAATTGTGTCTAATAGCCTCTTTAGCTCTGAAAATGCAACGTTTGCTCCAATAGGTGAATAGTGGAAGTATGCAAAAACCATATCGCGTAAATGAGCTGGCAAATACAAGAATTTTCATATGGTTTGTTATACAATGGTCAGGCAGAAGGGCTTATGTTCCACAACCAACTTAAGATTTTGGATAGTAATTGTTAACTGTGGGTCTTTATTCTGATGATCCTGAATATTTTTTATTGATAGGGAAAGTCTGTCAAAACATTGCAATGTGGTAAGTTTCCAGGTGTTACAGAAGAAGTACGACCCTCAAACATTCTTAAAAGAGTATCGTATACGATGTTTTGTGTATCTTTGATGTGCTGAACATTCAATTTTAAGGAAGAAATACGCATCACCCAACAATCAATTTTCCCTTGTTGCATAGAATGTGCCAAATGCCAAAACAATGCCTGGTTGTCAGTTTCTAGCAGGAATTCCGATTGTTCGGGGTACTGGCGAAACTTTTCAATGCCAAAAAACACATCTAAGGCTTGTCGAATGTAGACGATATTCACTCTTGAGGATTCATCATGCATGATGCAAAAGCTATGGGCTGTCTAGCATTATCGACTTCTTGGACGAGAACTGCCGCCACTTCTAAACTAGAGGTATTAGTCTCTAGAATAAAAGATTTTGAGAAGTGTTCGCCATGCGCAGCACAGGTGGATTCATAATATCTGGTTTTAATGTTTCAGTTGCTCTTTGTTTTTCTGCACCCCACTCAAATTTCGCAGACATCGTACACAACAAGTTTAAAGGGGCAGCCTTCTCAGAAAGGCGTCCTATAAATTTTCCGAAAATTGATCCTACCCTATAAAGCGGGCTATAACGGTTAACATCTTGTGAAGGTAGCAAATTTCTAATAGCCTGTTCTGTCTGTATCTACGACAATACTTTTTAGGAAATTTTTGGCGGATGAATGAAATTTGCTGAATTGCAAATTTGACTTTTGCAGGAATGACAGTGAGGCCTGTCTTTTTTAATCGGGTAAGAAGCTCTATAAGATGACTGAGATGCTGTTCATGAAAGTCTTTGGAGTATGCAACCAAACTGCTCCAGTAATCTACTATATAAAAATAAGTCGGGTTTTCCTTCCTGACGCTATAACTCCAGAACGCACGAACCGATTTCCACGGTTTTGCATTCGTTGGAAAGGTCTCGGGCTCCGTG